>CAMXCT020006578.1:440089-715089 GCA_947184155.2 Cladocopium goreaui | reverse complement strand
TACCATAGATATTGATATTCCATTGATATACCAATATATATATATACATATAATTATATATATAGATATTCTACCGAGATATACCAATAGATAAATAGATATTCCACCTAGCTATACCAATAGATATACCATACTATAAATGGTAGATATTCCATGTCTACAAATCACCGTTTCCATCGCTTGAATCTCCTTGAGAGACTGAGCCCGACGCCGGCGAGGCCGGCTTGATCACCTGCCACCGCCGGCGCCAAGGGGTTCATCCACGGCGAAAAACGATGGTAAAAACTTATTATTAATCGGATAATATGGGATAATATCAATATACTACCATTGTCATACATGATACCATTAGACCCAATCTATAGCTATGGGCAATCACCTATAAAGGGGCAATTTTCAATAGTTATTTTGACATAACCAGAGGGTATCTTTGATTATCACAAAATAGCGTTTTCACTGTTTTCAAATAGTGAACTACGAATATATTTCCATTATAACCCCCATAATTTTAAAATCAACTATTTATATATATATATATATGAATCTAAAATGTTTGTCTAAAATTATATTAAATATTATAAACTGTGTTTATAGTGTGGATCGAAAAAAAAAATCATCCCCTCATCTGGGTATGGGTCAAAACCCTATAGTTGGACATCCCCCTAAAAATGGTATTTAATGTTAGTACAGTGAGTAAAGCAATAGTAAACCGTCCCCAAATTTACCATTAATGCATGGTATAGGCCAAAATACGGGCGGTTAATTATTGCTTTACGAACATTATTGTTTCCAATGCATATGGAAAAAACATGATTTTATGATGGTTAATGGGAATATAACATTATGGTTTAATGGGAATATCATGGGATATATATATATATATATACTGCTTGGTGGTTAACCTACCCCTCTGAAAAATATGAAAGTCAGTTGGGATGAATAATCCCAATATATGGAAAGTCAAAAAAAACATGTTCCAAACCACCAACCACATATATATATATATTCTATAATTATATATATATACACACATTGTTTATGATCCAACTTAGCTAACTATTACTTATATATATTTATATACATTATATATATATATATATATTATATATTATACACATTAACTAACTATGACTTAAAAAATACAATTTTGGGGTATCATACTCGACATTTTTTTGCTGAAAACATTTTATGGCCATCCATTGGACCCTTTTGGTGCACTATTTTGAGACAACTCCGCAGGTCCGCGGGTTTAACTCTTAGAAAGACAATGTCATAAACCACCTGTTTGGACATGGTTTATATCACCTATTTAAATGGTGATTTGGGGGATGGTGCAGATGGACTATGGCACTTTTTTACCCAGATTACTATTTATTGATATACCATAGATATTGATATTCCACCTAGCTATACCAATCTGGTTGGTGGTTTTAACCATCTTGAAAAATATGAAAGTCAATGGGAAGGATTATTATGGAAAATAATCCAAATCTTTGAAACCACCAACCAGATAGGGACATAGGGAAACATAACCAAACATGTGATATGGGTGTTTTTGACAATTGAGCTGTATTCAAAACCCGAAAAGTCACGGATCAAGGGTACTATATTCCCCTGTTTTTCATCAACGAACAGGGGTTTGAACACAGCTCATATCAATGGAAATTTCAGGATCCTACAATGGAGGTACTGTACCATCATTAACCATCATCAACCACTATTAACCACTATTAACCACTATTAACCACTATTAACCACTATTCACCATTATGTACCATTAGTAACCATTATGAACCACTATTAACCTATGAACCATTGTTAACCATTGTTAACCACTATTAACCACTATTAGCCACTATTAACCATCATTAACCACTATTAATCATCATTAACCATTATAAACCACTGCTAACCATTGTTAAGCACTATTAACAACTATCATATGAGGTTGTTTAAACTTCGCTATGAATTGATGGTTGCATCCTTTCCCATCCACTTGCGGACCCTGATTGATTGCAGCTGGTTACCATCTGGGAATGAATCATGTAGCGAACTAGAAAATCACCATCTTTCATAGGTAAATCAATGTTAAATGATCATAGATTTACCTCTGAAAAGAGATATTTTTTCCAGATAATTAATGTCAAATATCATCTGTAAATAGATAATTTCCCAGAAACCCTCTGGTAAACATACAAAAAACTATGGAAAATCACCATGATTAATAGGTAAATCAATTATAAATGAACCATTTTCCACAGCTATCTGGGTAATTTATAATATTTCACTAACCTCAAATAAGGCTATTTGGGGATGATTCCCCTTACTAACAAAGATTCCAGTGAGGTCGCAGTGAGGTCGTTATAATTTACGCAGATAATATGCATAGCGGTTTTTTTTGCATCTCTAAATTGTGACAATTATGACAATTTGGTATACCTGGTTGGTGGTTGAGCCACCAACCCCTCTGAAATATGATGGAGTGAAAGTCAGTTGGGATGATTAGACATTCCCAATAATTAGATGGAAAATCATAAAATTCACGTTCCAAATCACCAACAAGATATCTCATTAACCATTATTAACCATTATTAACCACTATTAACCATTATTAACCATTATTAACCACCATTATTAATCCAGTCACCATCATCATTCCCAATATATGGAAAAACAAAATGTTCCAAACCACCAACCAAATACACTAGTATTAATAGATCAATCCGGCATCAATGGTATACATGGTATGCGATTCGTATAGATAGTGAATCAAATGTTGGGTTAATATTGGATTAAATGTTGGATTCAAACCCATTTAATCCATTATTAACCCAATATTTATGGATTTAATATAGATAGCCAACAAACCCATTCATGGATTTAATCTCATTATGACCATACTATTATATGTTGTTGGGTTCCGATTGGATTTTTGATGTCAGTTGCCTTTCTGTCCAGCAAAATGTCAGAGCGATCCAAAAAAGCAAATGTGCAGGACATGAGCACACGCTGCGATTCGGGTCTCGTCAAATGTGATTTTTACAGTGGCAACTGCACTGATCCACTAATGTGATTATTAACCTCTATTAACAACTATTAACCATTATGAACCATTATTAACCACTATTAACCATTATCAACGATCCACAAAGAGGTGGATCTGTGAAAATGCACTGATCCTGAAAATTGCAAAAAAGGAAGCATGCTCTTTTTTTCAAGGGAAACGATCATTCACAGCAGCCAGAGTCGGTGAAAATGCAGCCAGTAGAAAATCCCATGGCCATGGCTGGTCCTCAAACATCTGACCATTCAAAAAACAGATCGTGGCTGGAGTTCCAAACGCTACCCCCTGGTAAACGTTTACAGTTTGCGAACTGGAACATGTCCATTGAAATAGTGGATTTACCGATCTACCCATCAAAAAATGAAGATTTTCCATAGTTATGTGGCAGTTTACCAGAGGCTAAATCCCATTTTCCTATGGTTTTCCCATTTAAAACCTCCATTTCCCAATAAAGCTTCAGCTTCGTTCGTCAATTTCCCAGCTATTTCCCTGTTTGACGACTCCGGAGGATAATCGATTCTTATCCCATTGATAGCTCATTATATCCCGATTAAACATTAAACAAATACCCATAGGATCCATGTATGGTATATATGCTACCATTGGGGGTATATTGATGGTAAATGTTACCATATATAGCATACATGGATCCTATGGGAAATCTAAAGACATATGAAACGAATGCGGCCCCATCATTTTCTCATGGGTTGCCCTTTCTTCAGAGCTGAAGAGGTCAAACAACCCACAAAAAGTGAAGTGAATCAAATGAATCAAATCATCAAAACCAACAAAATGGAATATGCTCAATAATGTCTCTTTCGGCAACTTTGAGTAATCACTATTAACCATTCTTAACCATAGTAACCATTAACATTTATTAACCATCCATTTTATCCAGTGAATTGCTTGGTTGCTTCGTGATTCACCAAACATTTTTGTGTTTTGACAACGGTACTCTTTTACGGTGCCGTCCCATGTGAATTGCCCGCTTCGACACAGTGTGTGACTTCCCGAGATTTCCAGATGAAAACTCTGTCAGGAATTTCAGTCACATTTCAAAAAACACCATATAATGGTTAATAGTGGTTAATAGTGGTTAATGGTGGTTAATAGTGGTTAACAATGGTTAGTCGTTTGATATTTCGTTGTTTTATCATGACTACCCATGACGGATCCTAACAGTGCTGCTAGAAAAATGGTGCTCCATGGATCCCATCAACAAAAAAACTTTTATGTTAGCATATATACCAGCACCATGGATCCGTCATGGGTAATCTGATACAGTAACCATCCAATCCGACAAAACCGATCCATGATTCATCGGCTGATCATCCATCTTTGCCGGGTCAGGCTTTCTACGGTTTAGGGCTTTAGGGTCTTTTTTCCGACCAAAAAAACAAGAGTTTTGTGGGCAAAGTAACAATAAGCCCGATAATAACAAAGGCTTCATGATTCAATATTGACATGCATTTCTTGATCAATCCCCTATCCATTGGTGGTCAAATAGGCAAATTGCAAATGTTTCGTAAAGCCTATGCTTTCCAAGTGGTTCGTTTCACGTACCAAAGTGTTGGACAGCACATAATCCCGGTCAAAACTCAGCCAAATAACACAATTCAACCCAGCCAAATTCGGGGTAAGTCGCAATTTTCCGCGATCATCTGATAATTAAGCTCAACTCCTTCCCATGAACAGTAGGGAATATATGATATGTATATATATATATATACGGTATATATCCATAGATATCCATAGCTTCGAACAACTCTTCTCACGGCGCCTGCACTTTGGTTCCGCCATGGCCCATGATGGTTGGATGGCCAGCGCAAGGTTAGAGTTTTCCGGTGGATCATGGTGGATCAACGGATTCCTTCGAAACATTTGATGGTTGAAACATGTTGAAACATGTTGAAAGCCTGGTTTTAGTTCAACTTTGAAGGTGTTCCGTGGACGATTTTACATGATTTTACCTTCATCCTGAAGAACCCATTGTCGGATTCGAGGAAGATCGAGGACCTTTTCTGGGAACATGTTAGTGGTGGGGAAAGGCGACTAGTGCGAAGTTAGATTGGCCTTAAGGGTAATAAATCTCGAGTCCTTAAACAAAAAAATGACTTAGGCTACAGGTTTGGGACCATTTTTCTTGTTGGGCTTTCAAGGTTGGGCCAAGAATCTTGCCCATTGATATCCACTCAAGCTTTACCATGCTCCTCTACATAATCAATGCGCCTTGTCTTACGGTTTTCTTGTTCTATACCCTCTGGTAATTTGACATAGCTCTGGTTTACATGGCCATGGTCCATTTATAGTTGATTTACCCAAAAAACATCGCAATCTGTTAATTTGCCAAAGGGTCGCCACCATTTTCGCCCATGTTTGGTGACGAGAATATCTTTGAGCCAACGCCGATGGGAGATCACTAATTCGGGTTGCACATTAATAGTTGAAACATGTTGACACCACCAACGATTTCTCAGGAATAGATCCCATATGCTCCATGTATGGTATATATTTACCTACAAAACTGGGTGATTTTGTTCGGGCAAATGTTGGTAAATATTCCAGCACCATGGTTCGCATATGGGGATCATCCATTTTGATCAATCATTCCCCTATCTCACCTTCTGCATTTGCATTTTTTTTATTCGTTCTGCAATTCGTCCCACGTGGGAATTGTTAACCAATAAAACATGTCCGCTGCAAAACCTAGGTTATCCCGCATATCCTTCGACATACTCAAATCCCTGCATAGGGTTTTAATAGTTTATTTTCCAAAACAACAAACCCTAAAAGCCTAAAACGCTAAAACCTAAAACCCTAAATCAAGACCCCACATCCTGAAAACTTAAAGTCAAAATCACTGCAGTGTTTGCCAGTGTTTTCATTCATCCTCTGGTGATAAGTATATCATCTGGTTATTTAACATAGCCATGGAAAGATCCACCATTTTTAAGAACGGTAAACCGGTAAACCATCTATTTCGATTAGGGCCATTATTTATGCCATTGTCCATGGCTATGTTAGTCATAACCAGATGATAACCATTATTATTAACCACTATTCACCACTATTAACCACTATTAACCACTATTAACCACTATTAACCACTATTAACCACTATTAACCACTATTAACCACTATTAACCACTATTAACCACTATTGAACCCTATTAACCGCTATTAACCGCTATTAACCACTATTAACCACTATTAACCACTATTGACCACTATTAACCACTATTAACCACTATTAACCACTATTAACCACTATTAACCACTATTAACCACTATTAACCACTATTAACCACTATTAACCACTATTAACCACTATTAACCCCTATTAACCCCTATTAACCACTATTAACCACTATTAACCACTATTAACCCCTATTAACCCCTATTAACCACTATTAACCACTATTAACCACTATTAACCACTATTAACCACTATTAACCACTATTAACCACTATTAACCACTATTAACCACTATTAACCCCTATTAACCACTATTAACCACTATTAACCACTATTAACCACTATTAACCACTATTAACCACTATTAACCACTATTAACCACTATTAACCACTATTAACCACTATTAACCACTATTAACCACTATTAACCACTACTAACCACTATTAACCACTATTAACCACTACTAACCACTACTAACCACTATTAACCACTATTAACCACTATTAACCACTATTAACCACTATTAACCACTATGTTTGGATGTGTTCTTGTGGGCGAACGTCACCGGGCTTTAAGTAGGGAACCAGGGTCGGGTCATACTGTCATAGCTCGCCATGGTGATTTAGTTCGTGGATTTTCCCATTAAAAATGGTGGATCTTGCCATAGTTTTTTGTAACAGTTTTCCAGAGGATAAACCTCCATGTTCCTATGGTTTTCCTATGGTTTTCCCATTAAAACTTCCACTTTCCCTGAACAAAATCAACCAATCCATTGATCCCTTGGGGATAAACCGCCATCCGCTTTGCTTAAGGAAGTGGAGATCATCCGTTTCGGTTGGGTTGAACTCGGTTGAACATACCGACTCCTGTAATTTAACGTATGGAACAAATGCTCCATGTATGCTATATATTTACCAAGAAAAAACTGGGTGATTTTAGACTGTTAAATTCATATTCCAATATATATATATGTATTCACCCAGTATATGGAATATATCCCAATATATGGTGCTTATTATGGACTGTTGGGCAAATGTTGGGATTCATATTCCAGCACCATGCTTCGCTAATATGGGGTATGGAAAATCACTATTTTTTTTTTTACATCCGGTACTTTATACATGGACCATAATTTGGATCATTTTCCAGTTCTCAAACATTTTTTGCCTCTTGTGGTACCCTCTGGTAATTTAACGTAGCTATTGAACATGGCCATTTATAGTGGATTTTCCCATTGAAAATTGTGATTTGCCATAGTTTTGTTAGTTTACCAGAGGGTAAACTCTGACTCTGTTCAAAACGACGAAAACCGCGTTGATTGCTACCAACCTGCTCCTTTTTTTTTTCTACCGCTTCGTGTTTCAGGGGTGAAACGATGGAAACGAAGACACCGCGTGGAATTTTTGGAGCGAAGACACCAGGAACTTTGCAGAAAACCTCCATGTCTTTGTATAGAATCATATAGTTAGTTTCCATTAATAGTGGCTGATAATGGGTGAATAGTGGTTTATCATGGGATTAATATGGATATACCCTCTGGTTATGACATTCACAGTTTGCCATGGTTTTTCGATGGCCCTAATCGAAATAGATGGTGACTACCGTTCTCAATAGCATGGTGGATCTTTCCATGGCAAACTGTTAGTCATAACCAGATGGTACATCCCCCTTGTTAGCGATGGTACCCCGATGCATAATCTAGATATACCAACAATTCACATTTGGTTGGTTTAAATCCAATATTCCAATTATATATACCCTCTGGTAATTTAACATATCTCACATTTTGTTATAGCTGAAATATCATAGAGCGTCGACAAATGGGCCATTGTCCATAGCAAACTGGTAGATTACACCCACAAAATCATATATATATATAATATTATACGTAATCATATTATATAATATTATACATAATCATATAATATTATATTGTAATATAAAACAGTTTTTTCTATGTCCATACATCATCATATTACGTCCCCATTTTTTTACCTGTTCTTCACCATCCACTCGCCGCTAGCCGCTATCAGATTATCAGCTTCCGGCCTGGAGCGTACGGGATCATGAAGCGGAATTTTTATGGGTGAGTTACCCTCCAGTAAATTAACATAGAAAAAGCTATTTACCATGGTTTTTACAGGTTTTTACCATCAAATACATAGAAAAAGTTACTGAACATGATGGTTAATAATGGTTACCCTCCAGTAAATTAACAGTTCGACCCTGGCAGTCATCGGGGTTGGAAGATTAGTGTCCATTAAAAATTGGTGATTTTCAGGGTCTATGTTTGTTTACCAGAGGGTAAGCATCAGAAATGATTGTAGCATGGGATATCATGGGATATTGCTGAATATTACTCGATATCATGGGATATCATGGGATATTGCTGGATATTACTGGATATTGACCATAACTATGGTGGTGATTTACCAGATATCACTGGAAATTCACGATATCAATTACATACTACAAGGTGGGAACCCCCTTTTTGATAGCTAAGTTGATGCGCATAAGTTGGTTACCGGTTGCGATTAGGGAGGATATAACTAGACTGAAAGGGGGTTACAAACTATAAAGGAACTCAAAACTGGGGCCTTCACCCTGTATATCTCACTGGATAACCACCATTATCACTATTCTTGGATATTGGTGGATAGTTCATTTCACAGTGGTTACTAGTTCTTCCCATCACCCATCACTGCTTCATAATCATCATTCTTATCATCAGGTTCCTACCGGATTTCTATACCAAACTATATCTCTTCAATGGCCATGCAACAGGAACCGAGAACAATTGGAGGTACCGATTCCATGTATTTAAGTTATAAGGCATTTGTTTAAGGCCTACCCTCCAGTAAATTAACATAGACCCTGGCAGTCATCGGGGTTGGAAGATTAGTTTCCTCTAAAAATTGGTGATTTTCAGGGTCGAACCGTTAATTTACCAGAGGGTATATCATATATATATATATATATATCCCATAGGATCCATGTATGGTATATATATATATATACTAACATTTGGGGTATATTGATGGTATATGTTACCATATATATAGCATACATGGATCCTATGGGTATATATAAGGGAAGATCCCATTTGGAACTGTTCTATTTCCGGTGGCATATAGATAACCAACGTTCCACATCCACAGCGAAGTCGCAGGCACCTCGTGGGAAAATCCCTAATATGAAAACAATATGAAAATCATCTTCAACTACTATCAAGTACCATCTGGTTATGACTAACATAGCCATGGAAAATCCCTTATAAATGGAGGTATCTAGCTGGGAAAATCATCTGAAATATGGGTGTTTCCTGTACCCTCTGGTAATTTAACATAGCTATTGAAAATGGCCATTTATAGTGGATTTTCCCATTAAAAATGGTGGATCTTTCCATAGTTATGTAACCGTTTACCAGGGGGGAACCAAAAAAAAGGCATTCGTCAACTATGACACCATATATTCTACACCATATTCTACTATTATACATGGTGGTGATTTACCAGATATCACTGGAAATTCACGATATCAATTACATACTACAAGGTGGGAACCCCCTTTTTGATAACTAAGTTGATGCGCATAAGTTGGTTACCGGTTGCGATTAGGGAGGATATAACTAGACTGAAAGGGGGTTACAAACTATAAACGAACTTAAAACTGGGGCCTTCACCTTGTATATCTCACTGGATAACCATCATTATCATTATTCTTGGATATTGGTGGATAGTTCATTTCACAGTGGTTACTAGTTCTTCCCATCACCCATCACTGGTTCATAATCATCATTCTTATCATCAGGTTCCTACCGGAATTCTATATCAAACTATATCTCTTCAATGGCCATGCAACAGGAACCGAGAACAATTGGAGGTACCGATTCCATGTATTTAAGTTATAAGGCATTTGTTTAAGGCCTACCCTCCAGTAAATTAACATAGACCCTGGCAGTCATCGGGGTTGGAAGATTAGTTTCCTCTAAAGATTGGTGATTTTCAGGGTCGAACTGTTAATTTACCAGAGGGTATATCATATATATATATATAAGGGAAGATCCCATATAGAACTGTTCTATGAACCCGGTGGCATATAGATCACCAACCTTCACATCACAACGTTCTGGCGGCACCTCGTGGGAAAACCCCAACCATAAATGGAGGTTTCTAGCTGGGAAATCATCTATTTCTATGGGCCATTTTCCATGGCTATGTCGTTAAATAACCAGAGTGTACTATCAAGTAACCAATAAAAAACATTCTTCAACTATGACACCATATAACTTAACACCATATTCTACTATTATACATAAAACAATATAACATCATATAACACCATATCATCTTTGAAGCCATATTCAACTATTTATAGATCATCTCAAATGACCCATCAGCCGGTAACAAAGACGTTTTCGGCCCATGAATGCCAATGTCATCCATGCTGCTTCGATCGATCTACCACACCAAAAACACACACATCCCTCACTGCTTTAGATGATTTTTTCATGGATTTAGATGAAAAAAATGGATTTCTATGAATGTCACTGGATTTTACTTGGACTCTAATGTGACTTCTTGAAGGCTTTTTCAGGGTTTTCCAGTTCGGAATCGCCAAGTTGGGGCGTATTCAATTTCTCCAATTTCACTGTTGGCTTTGTAATATCGAATTCGTGTTCATAGGGGATATGAACCAACTTATACCCTCTGGAAATCTAACATCGCTATGGAAAATGCCCAGATTATAGATGCTTTATCTATATTTATACATACATTTACCTAGTAACAATGCTGTTTTTTTGCCAATGTTTCATTGCCAAGTTGGGTTTGTCAGTTGGGAGGGCACCACCTTGCAATGCATTTAGACTTCCCCATTGGTTCAACTCTCCACATCACCATGTCTGAGGGAATTTCCGTAGTGCGAGTTCATCCCCATGTTGGGATTTCCGTGGGCCGCTACTTTGTGGACATTTCTGGTGTCCGAAAATGGGGGAAACCCTCTGGTAGTTTAACATAGCTACGGAAAGTCACCATTTTCAATGGGAAAACTCACTATAAATGGCCATTTTCAATAGCTATGTTAAATTACCAGAGGGTACCCCGAGTTATCATAATTTGACAAATTTGGGATTTTCCATAACAATCCAGCTATTGGGGTAATTACAATACACCCATGTTTAATAAAAATTTACATCATAAAGTCACCCATATCCATTATACAGTCACTTATAATGGAACACTAAATCATCCATGTTTTTTATAGAATGTTCCATGATAAAGTCACCCTAATATCCATGTATTTCGACAGAACTGCGCTTCCAAGTACCACCCCAGAAGGCTGAGCGCCGCTCTCGCAAATGGCGGAGGCTGCATCATCTGCGCAGCATTCATCGTTATGTTGGATGAAAGCGTCCATTGAAACATGAAAAAACCAACGTTTTACCATCGAAATAGTGGTTGCTTTGTAAATATTCCTATTCTAGGCTGCAATAATCAAGGTGGGAAATCAACATTGGGTAATTATTCACTTGGAAACATATGATTAACATTGATCAAAAATCGAACAATAGATTGTTTTTGTTCTGAATGACTGTCAGTACGCTAGCATATTTGTTGCTGGAGCTAAGAACAAATGACTCCAAGTGTCGCAAAAAAAATAACATGGGTAGTGTGGTAAACCGCCAAACAATGGATAACCTAACAATTGTCGTTAAGGATTTGCAAAACTCGCAATAAAAATGGTGGAATCAAATGTGTTTTTTTCCCCACATCTTTGTGTGGGGTTCTTGTTTTTGATTCTGTATCCCGGGCTTCTCCTCCTCCTCCTCCCGCCGCCTCCGTAGCAAAACACACACAAACTTAACATACAATAATTTCACACACACAAACTTAACACACACAAACTTAACAGACAATAACTTCACACACACAAACTTAACACACACAAACTTCACACACACAAACTTAACATACAATAATTTCACACACACAAACTTAACAGACACAAACTTAACAGACAATAACTTCACACACACAAACTTAACATACAATAATTTCACACACACAAACTCAACACACACAAACTTCACACACACAAACTTAACATACAATAATTTCACACACACAAACTTAACACACACAAACTTAACAGACAATAACTTCACACACACAAACTTAACAGACAATAATTTCACACACACAAACTTAACATACACAAACTTAACACACACAAACTTAACAGACAATAACTTCACACACACAAACTTAACACACACAAACTTAACACACACAAACTTAACAGACAATAACTTCACACAACAACAAAACACACACAACACACGCACACACACACACAAACTCACATGTGCCGTCGTTTTGTGGCAGGCGTGGCACTCACGGTACTGTGTGGCGCGCTTGGTCCGGATTTGTCGCCAGGGGCGCCGCGCCACTTTGCGTGGCAGGCGTGGCACTTGGTGACATCCACCTTCGTTTCACGTGGCAGGCGTGGCACTTGGTGATATCACGTGGCAGGCGTGGCACAAACTCACATCCACCGTCGTTTGCGTGGCAGGCTGGCACTCATGGTACTGTGTGGCGCGCTTGGTCCGGATTTGTCGCCTGGGGCGCCGTGCCACTTTGCGTGGCAGGCGTGGCACTTGGTGACATCCACCTTCGTTTCACGTGGCAGGCGTGGCACAAACTCACATCCACCGTCGTTTTGCGTGGCAGGCGTGGCACTCATGGTACTGTGTGGCGCGCTTGGTCCGGATTTGTCGCCAGGGCGCCGCGCCACTTTGCGTGGCGCGTGGCACTTGGTGACATCCACCTTCGTTTCACGTGGCAGGCGTGGCACTTGGTGACATTCACCTTCGTTTCACGTGGCAGGCGTGGCACTAACTCACATCCACCGTCGTTTTGCGTGGCAGGCGTGGCACTCATGGTGCTGTGTGGCGCGCTTGGTCCGGATTTGTCGCCAGGGGCGCCGCGCCACTTTGCGTGGCAGGCGTGGCACTTGGTGACATCCACCTTCGTTTCACGTGGCAGGCGTGGCACTTGGTGACATTCACCTTGATATCACGTGGCAGGCGTGGCACAAACTCACATCCACCGTCGTTTTGCGTGGCAGGCGCCTCACTCACTTTGTCACCCACCATCTTTGACACACCATCTTTCACACACAACTTTGTCACACACACCATCTTTCACACACCACTTTGTCACACACCATCTTTCACACACCCTCTTTTACACACCATCTTTGTAACACACCATCTTTGACACACCATCTTTCACACACCAGCTTCCACACACCATCTTTCAGCACACCATTTTTCACACACAACTTTGTCACACACCACTTTGTCACACACCATCTTTCACCACACCATCTTCCACACACCATCTTTCAGCACACCGTTTTTCACACACAACTTTGACTTTGTCACACACACCATCTTTGACACACCATCTTTCACACACCACTTTGTCACACACCACTTTGTCACACACCATCTTTCACACACCATCTTCCACACACCATCTTTCAGCACACTATTTTTCACACACAACTTTGTCACACACCATCTTTGACACACCATCTTTCACACACCACTTTGTCACACACCATCTTTCGCCACACCATCTTTCACAAACCATCTTCCACACACCATCTTTCAGCACACCATTTTTCACACACAACTTTGACTTTGTCACACACACCATCTTTCACACACCATCTTTCACACACCACTTTGTCACACACCATCTTTCGCCACACCATCTTTCACACACCACCTTCCACACACCATCTTTCAGCACACCATTTTTCACACACAACTTTGACTTTGTCACACACACCATCTTTGACACACCATCTTTCACACACCACTTTGTCACACACCATCTTTCACACACCATCTTCCACACACCATCTTTCAGCACACCATTTTTCACACACAACTTTGTCACACACCATCTTTTACACACCATCTTTCACACACCACTTTGTCACACAGCATCTTTCGCCACACCACTTTGTCACACACCACTTTGTCACACACCATCTTTCACACACAACTTTGTCACACACTCTCTTTCACACACAACTTTCACACACACCATCTTTCACACACAACTTTTTCACACACACACACACCATCTTTCTTCATCACACACCATATTTCACATGCCAGTTTGTCACACACAACTTTGTTTTACTTCTCGATCCTCCACCGCCTCCTTTGTCTTTCCTTCCTTCCCTGGCCCCGCTACAACACTATGTGCTCATTATTGGAAGAAGTTGTCTTGTGGGGTTATCCGGTCCTTTAATTGGAGGGTTTCGCAGATGAATGGGTAACGATCAACAGGTGGGTGCCAAACAAAATGGGATAACTGGGCGAATGTGGTAAATACAATGCCATCCGCACCATTCCATTAACCAGCCATGACTGGGGGTCATCAAAAACATAATTCAAAGAACGAGGTAAACCCAAATTCATAAACCTTGATTGGAGATGATGATTGGCCAAATTCATGTTTGCCACTCCAATCTGCTTTGTAACTAAAACCATCAGTTTTCCTGTTAAAACCTATCGCTGTAATATGTTTGCCACCAAAAACGGACATGTTCGAACCTAACACCACCAGTTTTGTTTGTTTGGTGGGTAAAAAACCAATCCACAACAATTTGTCCATCATCTCGACCAATCATCTCAAGTATTTGATCCACCATGTTCGAACCCTTAACATTACCCAGTGGTCAACTGTTTGATCATCTAGTGCTGAATGAGATATGGTTAATAGTGGTTAATAATGGTTAATGAAATATCTGGTTGGTGGTGACTGGAACCATGGAATTTTATAGTTTAGTGCTAAAAATCCATCGTTACTCGGGGGTGCAGCTGAGGTTACCCTCATGGGTTTTTTAACCATGGTGAGTTCAACCCCATATTTGTGATGTGTTTGTGGCAGCGTAGCATGCCAGCGGATCAGTGATGGTAATGAGGATTTCTTCGAGGCGTAATTCTGAATGCAGGAGAAAATTCCATTGGCCATCTATTCCCAGACAGCAAAGGATGGCCGCATCTCTGAGATCAGAGAACGGTGGCACACCCGAGAGAAAGATGCCAGGATGGATCCCTGGCTGCTCCCAATCTGCCCGCTCTTCCACCTGTGCATGCCGTATGACCAGTGTCCTCACGGCAGCGCCGAGGCGCAAAGCTAGCTAAACAACCACGTGCTCCGAGGCTTTAAAGATATTTGCCTGCAAAGCCTCCGTCATGTGCCTGGTACCAACCATGTTGTGGTCCTGATACTTGTTGAATTGGCACAGGGACGTTGTAGTGCCAAATTAAGCCCTGTGTCATCTCAGCCTTCAATCCAGAAGAAGCCATGCTGAGCATTCCGCTGAACGCTGCAACGCTCAAACCCAGTTCCAAGCTCCTCTTGAGCTAAGAGTGTCGGTCGCAATCATCCGTGTTTTCCATGAATTTCTTCTCCAGTCTCCAAAGCCCTCCTAATTGAGCCACCCGATCTGCCACACTAGGCTTCATTGCTCTCTCGTACTTGACGTCAACTATTTTTGGCAAATAGTCCTATACATATGTAATAATATATATATGTATTCACTTATAACTTCAAACCTTAAAACTACCCTTCCAACTATACACACCCTTGTTCTTTTTGGGCGGAAATAAATAAGGTTAGCCCAGCAAAAATCCTGACTCCTTATGCGACTTTTACTCGATTTTCCCACCATCAAATCCTGATTTTCGGAAGTTTTCCCATCATTTTCCTAGGTTTTCCCAACATTTTCCCATGGATTTTGGCCACCTTTCCCCATGGATCCAGCGGGACCCCCGGCATCCAGCCGTCGCCCGTGGGCATCTCCGGCGCCGTGTCGTCGCTGCAGGCCAGGCTCAAAGCGCTGGACCAGGATTGGAGCTCCTGGACCGGGGGAAGATTGGGGGATATTATTGGATACTCATGGTATATTATTGAATAATAATGGTATACTATATATCTATATTTATATCTATATCCCAGGATAATATATTAGATCCATTATTTCAATATAATATAATTATAATAATCCAATATTATATAGATATATAGATAAACTATTGGCTGAAACAATATTAGAAATTATTGGGTTATTATAGATCGGGATATTATTGGGTTATTATAATCCCTAATATTATCATATATATATAAGGGCTATGTAAGGGATACTAATGGTATATTAACATACTATTGGTATATTGTGGGATACTAATGGTAATTATACTATATCCCATATAAGGCCTATGGATATATATGGATATATTATGGGATACTCATGGTATATTATGATCATGGTATATTGTTTTTTATGGGTACTAATGGTATATTACATAGGATAATATTTGATTGGGATATGGTACTAAGTATCATAGTATCCCATAATATATTCGGAATAAAGCCATATTAGGAATTATTATTGGATTAAACAATATTAGGAATTATTGGATTATTATAAATCGGGATATTAATGGAATATTTATTCTTATTGGATAATGGTATATTATGGTATATTATTGGTATATTGTGGGATACTCATGGTGTATCTATACGATAATAATGGTATATTTATATCTATATATGGAGCTGATGTGGTTTGACACAACAGTTTGAGTTGATTTACCTATTAAACACATATTAGGAATTATTGGATTATTATAAATCGGGATATTAATGGAGTTAATAGGGATAGAAATATAGATATATTATAATTATAATAATCCAATATTATTGGATATCCCCAATATAATTATAGCCCAATATAAATTAATATAGTATTGGTATATTGTGGGATACTAATGGGTTTGATGGATGTTTAATGGCATTATGGTATCATAATGGTATGATCATGGTATGATAATGATGTGGTGATGGTATGATATCACCAGTGAATATAGGGGACATACTGGGATCCTACCATATATAAGGCCGATTTTTTAGGGCTATGTAAGGGGATATGCCCCCAAAAAATATCAGAACGGCCCCTCACGGGGGAGTGATTTTTGCTCTAAAAATGGTCAAAAATACTAGTATTTACAGTGTTTTGTGACCAAAGTGGGCTTAAAACCTTTATTTTAGAGCAAAAAATAGAGTTCACCTCCAAAGGCTCTCATATGCTGTCATAAATCACTGGCATTTACAGACTCTTGTGGCAGGATTCAATTTTTCCTGTGAGGCTTGCAAAGAAGTACAAACAATCAGCACATAAAAGAAGACATCTGCTGCACAACATGCCATAAGAATGGGTAGCTGCACATCTTGGAACAGAATATACAGTAGCAATAGGTGACTAGTGTGATGGAGGTGATGGAGAAATTCTATTGCTAAAAGCAATTGATATGATATAGGTGTTTCTTCATGAACTTGTTAGATTGATATCATCTTAACATATATTGTATATAGAAGCATTTGCGCTACATAAGAAGTATGGTGGGAAGGGCATACATTATATAGGTGGATATAACATAACAGAAAACATCTAACACTCTGGATAAGAAGGATGGTGGGAATGTTACAACTCAAGAAGTAGGTACATATCTCGTTTATCATTGTTATCTTGCAGAGTCTTGTCAGCAGTCTCATTTCAATAGTTAGACAGAGAGAGAGAGAGAGAAAGCCTAAGAGACAAAGAAATTTGTCAAGCTGTTGAATATTAAGGTCAGGCAACCTGTGTGGTGGCATAGCTATTCAAAGATAACGGTATGTTTGCTTCTTTGAAACATAAGTTTAAAATATGGCCAAGATCCAAACATACACAATCTAGAATCACCAACACCTGCACAGGCATCAAAAAAAACAAACAAACCAATAGATGCACCAAACCTGCACAGGCACCAAAAAAACCAAAAAAAACAAACCACTAGATGCACCAAACCTGCACAGGCACCAAAAAAACCAAAAAGACTAAAAATTCCAGGAACTATGGGTCCACTTCTGAGTAGTTGCTGGAATTTTTGTTTTTTTGGTGCCTGTCAATGTTTTGTAAAGTCAGAGTCACCAAACCTGCACAACCAAAAAAAACAAAAAAAAACAAACCACTAGATGCACCAAACCTGCACAGGCAACAAAAAAAACAAAAAAACTAAAATTTCCAGGTACTATGGGTCCACTTCTGAGTAGTTGCTGGAATTTTGTTTTTTTTTGGTTTTTTTGGTGCCTGTCGATATTTGGTGCATCTAGTGGTTTGGTGTTTTTTGTTTTTTTGGTGCCTGTCAATGTTTTGTGAAGTCGGAGCCACCAAACCTGCACAGGCACCAAAAAAACAAAAAAAACAAACCACTAGATGCACCAAACCTGCACAGGCACCAAAAAAAACAAAAAACTAAAATTTCCAGGAAGTATGGGTCCACTTCTGAGTAGTTGCTGGAATTTTTGTTTTTTTTTGTTTTTTTGGTGCCTGTCGATATTTGGTGCATCTAGTGGTTTGTTTTTTTTTGTTTTTTTGGTGCCTGTCAATGTTTTGTGAAGTCAGAGTCACCAAACCTGCACAGGCACCAAAAAAAACAAAAAAACCAAACCACTAGATGCACCAAACATCGACAGGCACCAAAAAACCCAAAAAAACTAAAATTTCCAGGAACTATGGGTCCACTTCTGAGTAGTTGCTGGAATTTTTGTTTTTTTTTGTTTTTTTGGTGCCTGTCGATGTTTGGTGCATCTAGTGGTTTGTTTTTTTTGTTTTTTTTGGTGCCTGTCAATGTTTTGTGAAGTCAGAGTCACCAAATCTGCACAGGCACCAAAAAAACCAAAAAAAACAAACCACTAGATGCACCAAACCTGCACAGGCACCAAAAACATAAAAAAACTAAAATTTCCAGGAACTATGGGTCCACTTCTGAGTAGTTGCTGGATTTTTTGTTTTTTTGTTTTTTTTGGTGCCTGTCGATGTTTGGTGCATCTAGTGGTTTGTTTTTTTTGGTGCCTGTCAATGTTTTTGTTTATCCCATGTCAAGATCATGATGAAAAAAGTGTGTTTTACTAGGGTTTTAGACCCTCCAAATGCATAAAACATCGGTATTTACAGTGTTTTATCATCATTTTTAACGAAAATTCACTCCCCCACGGGGTGCCGCCCTCAAAAATATTAGATATATAGATATATTATGGGATACTCATGGTATATTACATAGGATAATATTATGGTATATTATATATTATAATTAACTATAATAATCCAATATTATTGGATATCCCCAATATAATTATAGCCCAATATAAATTAATATAGTATTGGTATATTGTGGGATACTAATGGGTTTGATGGATGTTTAATGGGATAATGGTATCATAATGGTATGATCATGGTATGATAATGATGTGGTGATGGTATGATATCACCAGTGAATATAGGGGACATATTGGGATCCTACCATATATAAGGCCGATTTTTTAGGGCTATGTAAGGGGATATGCCCCCAAAAAATACTAGATATATAGATATATTATGGGATACTCACGGTATATTATTGGATTCTTATAATCCCTAATATGGTTTAGTAGGTATATACCCAATTGGGATACTAATGGTATATTATGGATTGTACTGTTCAATAAAGTGGGGTTTCCATAATGGTTAATAGTGGTTAATGATGGTTAATCATTGGTTAATTATGACTGCTTATTGTAGATATACCCACAGCTAATGATTATTACCCTAGTAGGGTTTCCCATAAATGGACATACCCCAAAAATGAATGGTTTTTAAGGGAAAATGGAGGGTTTTCATGGGAAAATCAACTATAATATGGGTTTAATGGGTATATACCATCTGGAAAACATACCAAAAAGCTATGGAAAGATCCATCATTTTGTAGCTGGGTAAATCAACTATTACCAGAGGGTATCGGGGATTAATGGGGATTACCCAACCTGGTTATGTTAACAGTTTGCGAACTGGAAAATGGCCCATTTAGTTCGTTGATTTACCTATTAAACATGGTAAATTTCCACAGTTATGTTCGTTTACCAGGAGGTATATATATATATATATAAAAATATGTATTTATATATATATATGGATAGTTCGATAATATAATATATATATATATAGAATTTGTATAATATAGATATAGTTGTTATATGTAATCCATATGGGATATCTATATTCCTAACTGGGATATAATATATGTGTACAATATACCTATAGATATGTAGTTCTTAAGATGGGCTATGTAATCATTTAATAGTTCTATAGTATATCTATATCTATAAGTTTGGGATTGTTTATATATATATATGTATATATATATACACATACAAATATGGCAGTTGCGTAATATCTATAGTTTTGTATATGATTAAATCCAACAATATGGATCGTATGGATAGGTAGTTCTTCAATGGGGAGCAGATGGGAACATAGTTACGACACTTTTGTTCGTTCATGTATGTTGTATATACATCAATGTGCACAGTTTTTTTTTTTAAACTATAGCATAATATGTATATATAAATATATTTATACGTATATATTGATCATAATCTTTCAGTATGGTTTGGGATACTTCTGAATAGGTGTATATATATATATATAGAGTTGGTTGTTGGGATGCGGCTCCTTTTACTCGGCGAATGGATGAGTTAATACCACTTAGCGGCTCCAAAATGGATTGAGCAAAAGCCACTCCAACAATGGATGGTTAGATTTGAATATGGTTGGCTTAAAGCGAAAATGAATGACCGCAACGACATGGATATGCTCATACCCAACAAAGGCTTTGACACATACAGACACACCTACACACATACCGACACATACAAACAGAAGGTTGCACTGGACAACTCGAAAACGCAATTTTACCTCAGTTATTGCCAATTGAACCTCATTTTGTGTGAAACAGTTGCACCGGACATTCGAAAATTGCAATTTTACCTCAGTTTTTGGCGATGGAACCTCATTCGCTTCATTTCGTGCGAAACGGTTCCCGCGGACACTTCAAAATCGCAATTTTACCTCAGTTTTTGCCGATCGAACCTCATTCGCCTCATTTCGTGCGAAACGGTTCCCACGGACACTTCAAAATCACAATTTTACCTCAGTTTTTGCCGATCGAACCTCATTCGCCTCATTTCGTGCGAAACGGTTCCCACGGACACTTCAAAATCACAATTTTACCTCAGTTTTTGCCGATCGAACCTCATGTCGTGCGAAAGGGTTGCCACCGAGGATGTTAAATGGCAATTTTACCCCAGTTTTTGCTGATCAAACTTGATTTCGTGCAAAAGGAGCAAAAGGCGGCAAAAGGGCTGCCGTTGAGGATGTTAAATCGCAATTTGACCTCATTTTTTGCCGATTGAACCTCATTTCGTGTGAAAGGGTTGCATTTCATGGCGCCTCGTTGGCACCACCCCCGGCCTAAAGAGAGAAGATAAAAACAAGACATGGGAGAAGGAGAGAGGGAAAATGTGAGGATGTGCAGATGTGAAGATGTGCAGATGTGAAGATGTGAAGATGATATGTGCAGATGTGAAGAAGAGAGGATGAGAAGATGAGAAGCGATGAGAAGATGATATGTGTAGATGTGAAGATGAAAAGATGTGAAGATGAGAAGATGTGAAGATGAGAAGATGATGTGTAGACGTGAAGATGAGAAGATGAGAAGATGAGAAAATGATATGTGTAGATGTGAAGAAGCGGAAGAAGAGAAGATGTGAAGATGAGAAGATGATATGCGTAGAGTTGAAGATGAGAAGATGCGAAGATGAGAAGATGATATGTGTAGGTGTGAAGATATGAACATGATTAATTAATGTAAAACAGACCCCCACTACAGACCCCCACTATTAGAAGAACCCTTCGCTCAGACGCTCTCGGGAAAAAAACAGAACATGAGAATTCACACACTCTGCGCAACACGCTCAATGTGACATGCATGGTGCGTGTGTATTGAGGAGAGTCGGGAACCACATGCACCGATGTATGAAGCAGCATCACTTTACCGTAAGGTGCTTTTAGAAACCACACCTTGCTGCTAACTTGGAGCTGGAGAATGTGGCTTATGGCTTGTTTTGGCACCTATTGCTGCCTGCCTCATCGAGTTGACACACTCGAACGACTGAATAGGGACACCAGATGCAACCAAGCATGTCGAGTTCACGAAGAAGTTGCCAAAGGTGACAATGCGACCGGCGGCGCGCACACATCTAGACAAGGATTTCTGCAGGTGCTCTGGGTCTAAGCACCCAAAGAGTGGGTGCTTGCCAAGGAAGCAAGTTCTGAAGGGCCAGCATGGTATGCCCATCGCAGGGCCCTGTTGACCTTGGCTGACTCACAAAAGCCTCTTGTCAATGTGTGACTAACCTCCTCTAACTTTTATTCGGCGGGCAAGTGACATATTCCTCAACAATGTGTTAGGCCTCCCCTTGCTCCATTGCATGAAGAATGTACGCGCTGTTGGCTTATAACAAACTTGCAAACAATTCACTTTCATGAATCGTCTGCCACCAAACCTTTCATCAAATACTTACTTCGCTTACTTGATTCCATGAAATGGCCTTGCTTTTCCCGAATGCATGATGGATTTGGTTTGAAACCCTGAAGAAGGCCCAGGGACAGCCTGGCCAAAATGGAACGTCCGATGGCCCAATGATATGCAGTCAGTAAAAAAATCATTTTACGTCATATGTTCTATGGAAACCTAACCTAGATATTACGTCATGGCTAGTATGGCATCACCATTTAGAGATGTCAATAGAATACTGGAGAAGGGCTTAACATGCATGACTGGGATGTATATTTGGCCAGTATATGGGTATATAATGGTATATACATAGTTGTGAATGCAGCTATGCTGGGGGAATTTTGATTTGGAAGAATACGACGCAAAACACATCAGAAAAGACGCAAAAAGACCGACTTCTTGACGCTAAAACATGCTGTTTTACCCTGTCACTGAATTCAATAATGGTTAATAGTATTATAATGGTATATTAACCAATGATTAACCAATGATTAACCACTATTAACCACTATTAACCAATGATTAACCACTATTAACCAATGAATTCATCACCCTTAGTCCAAAAGGGCTTTTGCGGCAGCCGAACATCCACACACATCGAAAACTAACATACTGCGGCTCAGGGACGGTTAAGGTATGACTACATACTATCCATGAACACATGTATATATATATATAAATAATATCTGATGGTTAATAATGGTTAATAATGGTTAATAGTGGTTAATAGTGGTTAATCATTGGTTAATCATTGGTTGATTGTTGGTGGTACACCTACCCCTCTGAAAAATGATGGACTTCGTCAGTTGGGATGATTAGACATTCCCAATATATGGAAAAACCATCCAAATGTTCCAAAACAACAACTAGGTAATTATTTATTGAGAATCATGGGAAATATTGGCAATTATGTATTGTGTGGCTGTGGGGAGTACCCTCTGGTAATTTAACATAGCTATTGAAAATGGCCATTTGTAGTGGATTTTCCAATTAAAAATGGTGATTTTCCATAGTTTTTTGAATGTGACCAGAGGGTAAATGAAGTTTTAAAATAGATATTTAATGGATTGATGTGGTTTTATGTATGGTTCATTGCCCCATTGGAAAAGAATTGGCGTACCAATATCAAAGATCTACCCAGCAATGTAAGCCTAGCCATTGTAACGCATCATACATCCACTATAAAAAACATACAAACAACAACTATGGCAAGATCCACCATGCTATGTAGCTGGGAACATCCACTATAAATCTATGGTGATTTTCCATGGGATTTTCCAGTTCGCTTTTAGTAACAGTTTACCAGGCCGGGGACATGGGATGGTTGAATTTAGACCCAAATTTCCCCCCATAAACCAGGGGCTGTTACCCAGTATCCCTGCTATCATCCATGGATTATCACCATCTCATAAGACGAGGCGATAGAAATCACAGCAACCATCGTGCCTCATCGGAAGGAAATTGGAGCTGCAACCATACTGCCTGCGGCAAGCGGTCCCGTCGGTCATATCACAGGGGTCCAATCGGGTCCAATCGATGATAGCTGCAACATTACTGGTTTCAATCTACCATGACACAAATGACACGAAGGCCGAGAAGTCACTAATAAAATACCTAGATCTTAGCATAATAGTGGTTAATGATGGTTAATAGTGGTTAATAGTGGTTAATAGTGGTTAATGATGGTTAATCATTGGTCAAATATGGCTGATTGGTGGTATTTCAGGTCTTAACCTTGTTGGTGGTTCATCAGCTCTTAACCCGAGTTCTTGGGGGGTCATTTTGGGGACTGCTTGCGGTCCAATGATTACACATATCATGAACCAGAGTGATTACAAAGAGTTGTATAAACAGAGGTGTTTTACTAGGTTAAATTCCATGGTATCGTCACATGCGTGCATGTTTTCAAACTCACAAAACGAATATGGTACCACATTTGTTGTGGAGAAATGGTCGATGTATGGGCTATCTACAATCGGTTTATCCAACAAATATGAGTGGATTGCAGCGATGAGAAACCATTCTTGTTTTGTTTTTTTATCTCGCTTCAAGCTTCGAAATTCCAATCGTTTATGTCCAAAAATGACCAAGCACAGTCGCTCCGTGACACGTTTGACCAGGCTGCAAATCCCAGTTGTTGGGTATAGCTGGTATAGCTACATATCATGATATACCATTATATTCAATTATGTACCATTGATCCATTAAAAATCACCACATAACTCATAGGGGATCATCATCTGAAATAAAAGTGAAAATAGAAGTGGTTTATAACCTCTAAGACACATATATGTATACATATAACCCACATATATTGGATATAATATGAAATACGTGAAAATTATACATGCCATTTCACTCCTTGGGGTATTCGCTTAGAACTTGAACCGCACCCTCAAGTAGCTTCCAATAGGGTGACAATTTGGGATGTTTCTCTGGTTTCCAATCAAAACTCCAACTGCACCCCATTGTATTCTCTCATTGTATCACAAGTTGTATTGGTTTTATAAATCTGTCTTTTTAAAACCATTTGACTATGGATTATTTGTATAGCCAATGCAACTTGTGGATGGCATGGAATGGCATCATCACCAAGCAAATGGAACCACATGCCATCCCTAATGTCACAACGGATGAACAAATGTTCAGGCAACTCATCTTCCCTCCATTCGCATGACTGTGAATCACAAACCTCAGCAAAGCCATGAGACTTCATGTACGTGGTACAGCAGTCCATGTCCACATCTACTGCAATCTGTGTTCAATGCGGAAACCCATGTCACACAACCTCCTCAATGCATGCGCCCATCCTGAGAAACCTCCTGCGAACAGTTCACAGGTGATATGCACATCGTCACCATTCAGGTCCGATCTTCTGTCAGGTGAGCAAATCACGCCTGATCCATGGACAGTTGTGTCTAGTAAGTCACCTTTCAGCTTGGCTTGGAAAAGGACAAACTTCTCATGTTGGGAGGCTACATGTTGCCACTGATTGGATGTCATACGCACCCTGAAGTTCACATCAAGGTCATGGACACATTGACGAAGTGGGTAAATGAAAGGACCAAAACCACGTTGATGGCAAACCCCATCTCTAATCAGCTTCACTGCTACGACGACCTCGCCTGAACTCATTCTGACAACACCATGTCTTTCCACCTCACATGTATGATGACTGTAGCATGGGAAGATTTGGTCAGAGCAGCAATACTTCCTGGAGATGTCCATTGCGAACGACGTTGGATTCATTGGGAAATTCATGGCCCCATCGGTTAGTAGCTACCTCTACTGTTCCGGCTTTACCTCTCGGAGGCTGGAGCCCAAAAGCTACCCTATATTGACTATGGATCTCTTCTCATTTGTGGTCATATGCCCATTAATTACATCTCATTGTATCCCCTCAAATGGATCTTGTTGGTAATGTAATTAATCACCATGGATCTTGTTGATTGATTCTATACCACCATGAGATATACCACCATGGATCTAATGGATCTCATTATGCTCATATGCCCATTGATTCTATACCACCATGGATCTTGTTGGTCATATCCCAATCCAAACCCGACACGATCCCCTGAGAAACCCATTCAAGTCCCTGTAAAATAAAACAAAAAATCAATCAAGGCATACCCGTATCACCATTCACTCAGCCTTAGATTGATTTGTAATCACATCAAACCCCATAACCACTTCATTTTCATATTGGTTTCACCATGTTAAACCTTGTTAAACCAGTTAAATCCCATATATTGGGTGATGACTAACCATCATTAGCCATCATTAACCACTGTTAACCATCATTAACCATCATTAATTAATCATCATGAACCACTATTAACCATCATTAACCACTATTAACCATTATATTGGATGATGAAATATCAGCATCCACCAGTTACTCCGACTCCGCAGCTTCCAACATCTTCCAACAGCTTCCAACCTCAAAGAGTTGAAACCTGCCGTCTGCCAGCAGGAAACAGAGCCTGTTCTCGCATCGCACGGGCGAATCGAGGGCAGATCGATGTGGGCGGCATCGTGGTGTGGCACCATAAAGCCATGAAAAATGATGAGGATATAAGTTATAGATGGGTAATGAATACCACTTCCTATTTTCACTCTTATGATATATACCCATAGTATCAGTGTCTTGGATATATATATATATATACATATATATATGCTGGATATCTATATATATATATAACCACTCTTCATATGCTGGAAATATACAAAGCCAAAATTTTCGTATCAGTATCTTGGACCATTGCGGGATCCATCTAGATGATCTGGGAGAATCTACCATGACACAAATGACACGAAGGCTGAGAAGTAACCAACAATTTACCTAGATCTTAGCATAATAGTGGTTAATGATGGTTAATAGTGGTTAATAGTGGTTAATGATGGTTAATAGTGGTTAATAGTGGTTAATAGTGGTTAATGATGGTTAATAGTGGTTAATGATGCTTAATGATGGTTAATCATTGGTTAATTATGGCTGCTTGGTGGTTTGAACCCCTCTGAAAATTGATGGAGTTTGTCAGTTGGGAGTATGACATTCCCAATATATGGAAAAGTAAAAACATGTTCCAAACCACCATTCCCAGATATCTCATTAACCACTATTAACCATTATTAACCACTATTAACCAGCATTGTCCACCATTAACCAGTTCAATCCTCTATGAATCACCTCCAGTTCTTAGGATTTCGAATAATCGACCATGTCAATTACCCAGATTTGATTGGATGAATGCTGAGGACCAAATTTTCTGCTGTTACTTGGGAAGAACAATTGAACAATCATTAACAATGCGCTAACAAATAAATCTATGGTTAATAGTGGTTAATGATTGTTAATACTGGTTAATGATGGTTAATGCCCCTCGACTGAAAGGCTATGTCATTTGATTGAGTGTATTGATGAACAAAAAAACATTGGGCACTTTGCAAAGTCTACGGGCATGGCCACCATGGCTATTGCCATGCTTCTCCCATTGAATTTCTGAATACTGGCAGGTGGTTTCAATCTATCCCAAATTTGAAACATCATGCCAAACAGAGTGGATAATGACACATGCCGGCAGCCACCAACAAGTACATATACATATATACCCTCTGGTAAACTAACATAGCTATGGAAAATGGTTCATTTATAGATGATTTTCCCATTAAAACTTCCATTTATAATGGATTTTCCATGGCTATGTTAAATAACCAGAGGGTACATATATTATACATGTGTACTATTTCCATCCATATTCAGTTCGTTGGAGCAACCCTGCTTCCCATTAATATTCTGACCATATTCCCGTTGTGTAAATATTCACTGTGCATATCCATAAATGTTCCATGAAAAATACCTCCTTCCCCCCAAAAAGGGCTTGATTTTCACATCAGAAGGGTCCCTTCCGAGCATCCCGAAGCTGCCAAGCAACTGCAGTGGGAACCTGCCGCCATCACCAAAAGGACCTGCGTTCTGCAGAACGACAATATGTGGGGACTCAACAAACATGCTGATTTCCCCCCTGGTAAACCTACAAAAAGCTATTGAAAATGGCCATTAAAATAGTGGATTTACCCAGCTACAAATGGTGATTTTCCATAGAAAACTGTTAGTTTACCAGAGGGTATCTGATTTATAGTTGATCTATGTTCACTAATATTCGTTGTGCATTCTGTAGTTAGATGTGTTTATAAACCAATAAACCTACCGGGGACCAGGCTGCAAATGGATCAAAACCCTGAAAATAGGTTGGGTGCCTCAAAACCAAACATGTGTATTCCAATGAACATATATATATATATACCCTCTGGTTATTTAACGTAGCCATGGTATAGATGGCCCATTTATGATGGTTTACCTATTAAAAATGGTGATTTTCCATGGCTATGTTAAACAACCAGAGGGTATATATATATATAGATATATTGTGCAGTATAAACACATATATGTATATATTTTATCCCAAATGATGATGTGAATGATGTGTCTCAACTTCATCCAACTTCATCGTGATAATCACCATCAACTCCAGGTACTACATGGCAGCTTGCCCCGGGCTCCTCCATCTCCGCCCAACTTTTTCCTAACAGGGGCAGCTTGGCAGAAACTGAAACAAAACATATGAATCATAGGGACAAGTTGGAGGTATAGTAGGGATATTATCAGGAAGGTTCGCGAACCGAACCGCGAACCGGGAACCGAACCGCGCGAACCGGAAACCGCCCAGAAACCGGCAGTTGGGAAACCGAACCGAACCGAACCGCTAATGTATAAAATAAGCTCCCGAACCGGACGAACCGGAGGGAGGAACCGGATGCGAACCGCCGGCATGTGCTCTGTTTGTTTCTCTGAAGCAAACGTTCCCTTCAATCTCTGCCCTCGTATTGGATTTGTTTTTTTTTGGAAGCCCCACAAAAACCATAAATACAACCCTTGTGCCCTCCTATTGGATTTGTTTTTTCTGACAGCACCAAAAAAGCAAAAACACAACCCTTGTGCCCTCCTATTGGGTTTGTTTTTTTGCAGCCCCAAAAAAAGCAAAACCATAACCCTTGTGCCCTCCTATTGGACTTTTTTTTTGTGTGGAAGCACCACAAAAGCAAAAAGCACAACCCTTGTGCCCTCCTATTGGATTTGTTTTTTTTGGAAGCCCACCCCAAAAAAAAACAAAAACACGACCCTTGTGCCCTCCTATTGGACTTGTTTTTTTGAAGCATCAAAAAAGGAAAAACACAACCCCTGTGCCCTCCTATAGTTTTTTCTGGAAGCACCAAAAACGAAAAAACACAACCCTTGTGCCCTCCTAGTGCATTTGTTTTTTTTGGAAGCCCCCCAAAAAACAAAAACACAACCCTTGTGCCCTTCTATTGTTTTTTTGGATGCACCACAAAAACAAAAAACACAACCCTTGTGCCATCCTATTGGATTTGTTTTTTTTAGAAGCCCAAGAAAGAAGAAAACAAAAACAACACCCTTCTGCCCTCCTATTGGGATTGCTTTTTTTGCAGCCACAAAAAGGCAAAAACACAACCCTTGTGCCCTCCTATTGGATTTGTTTTTTTTAGAAGCACCAAAAAAGCAAAAACACAACCCTTGTGCCCTCCTATTGGATTTGTTTTTTCTGAAAGCACCAAAAAAGCAAAAACACAACCCTTGTGTCCTCCTATTGGATTTGCTTTTTGGGCTCTCCTATTGGATTTGCTTTTTTGGAAGCCCCAAAAAAGCAAAAACACAACCCTTGTGCCCTCCTATTGGATGTGCTTTTTCGAAAGCCACAAAAAAAGAAAAAGCACAACCCTTATGCAAAGCACAAACACAACCCTTGTGCTCTCGTGTTGGATTTGCTTTTTTGGTAGCCTAGAAAAACGAAAACAGCCTCCACGACCAGGTCCACCTGACGCAACGTGTCCTTGACATGAATCATAACAACCAACTAACTGGGAACATGTTTTGCTTTTTTGAATGGCCGTAAAAAGCAAATACCACGACCATGACTTACTCCGAACCGGTTAGGAACCAGAAACCAAACCGGTTAGGAACCAGAAACCAAACCGGTTAGGAACCGGAAACCGAACCGAACCGAACCGTTTTTTAAATTATATCCCGAGGAACCGAACCGAACCGAACCGGGAACCGGAAATTCACCAGTTCCTGGAAACCGAAACCGAACCGAACCGATCCCACCCTGTATTATCGGGATATTCACATGGAACTACATGGATTTATGAGAAATAGTTGCATATATAGCTCCGCACTTATGCTCAAGGCTTTAAAACATTGCAACCCCCACAAAAGCGTCCCAATGAGCCCTGTAGATGAACTGTCTGGCCAGTTTTGCTGGCGGTTTCTTATCCAGTTGGATCCTCAAATCAAAGGGTTGCACGGCCAATCTTGATCAACCAGTGCGGATGAACATCAACTTGATCTAGCCTGCAGTGATTGAGTGAAGAAGCTGATCAGGTTTCGCAGTATGTTTAGCTGGTTGGTGGTTGAGCCACCTACCCCTCTAAAAAATGATGGAGTTCGTCAACTGGGAAGGATTATATATCCCTTTTTTATTATGGAAAGTCAAAACAAAATCCTGTTCTAAACCACCAACCAGATATATCATTAACCCCTGTTAACCATGATTAACCATTATTAACTATTATTAAATATTATTAACCATTATTAACCATCAGATATTGTATTATTATTATTATTATTGTATATATATATATATTATATTGTTGGCATCAGTGCCAATAGGGATTGGCACCACTTCACCACCAACAGAAGGGCCCAACGTGCAAAGGAAAAGACAAGTTCCACAACATGTCATGAGAGCATTCAGCTCAGCAACTGTGGAGGAAACTCCAGCATCATATGAAACATATGCCATAAGTCCAAAAGTTGTATCTTTAACACATGACTTACCCAACCTGGTTATGTCAACAGGTAGCTATTGAAAATGACCATGGATTTACCCAGCTACAAAATGGAAATGTTCCATGGCTATGTTAGTTTACCAGAGGGTAAAACTGTGAGACACAAAAACATATTCCACAATGAAGAACATCGTTATCCTTCGTTATTGATCCAGCCCATGATTTCAGGGTCTAGCAGCGTATGTTACGGTTGTCACCGATCCTATTGCAATCTCATGTATCCCATTGTCAATGGATTCGTTGAGAACCGGGAACATCTTAACCGAAAACTGGCTGCTTCTCATCATTCATTAATAGTGATGATTCCCCATGAATATTCCATGATAATCCCAGTATATCAAATAGATTCATTCAGTATCCTAACATCCACATTTTCTTGGTATGCCAGTATGGTATCCCAGTATCCCAGTATCATCCTAACATATATAGCATCATATAGTATCCAATTTGATGTCCTTTTGGTAAAAATAGATGGGCCGGTTTGGTATACCATCTACTATCATTTACCCTCTGGTAAACTAACATAGCTATTGAAAATGGCCATTTATAGTGAGTTTTCCCATTAAACATGGTGATTTTCCATAGTTATGTTAGTTTACCAGAGGGTACCTCTTGTTGAAGAGGTTTCTGAAGGAACCCCTCTTTTTTCATCAACAAAATAATGGAATTTGGGACATCTATGGCTGGAGATTTTCTATGGTTTTAAATGGATATTGATGTGGGTAGTTATATGGAACTTATATAACCCCCTGTCAATTAAGGGGTGGGGCTGTGCAACCATTTTGTAGTGAAGAAACGGCTTGCATAGCCTCAAGCTCTACTAAATGGATGCGCATGCATGATCGAATTTCACTACTAAATGTGGGCCCCTGGTTCAGCTGAAGCGCAAAATTTGGATATATTTTCAGAGTGTCTTAAGACACCAACATGACTCGACCAAACACCCTGTTCCATTTAGTAGAGGTACTCATTTGAGCACAAGTTGCGGGACCAACATCACTCGACCAAAACCCCAAAGCCATTTAGTAGAGAAATACACGGGGTCCATTTAGTAGAGAAAACAACATGAAACACATATGACTGATCCCATGACCATCCATTAGTAGAGGCAGCACTTGGCTAAGCAGGGGAAATCTTGATAGATTTTGGACATTTTGGGACTACAAAATGGTGTTCCATAGCACGTAAGGGATAATAGGGCACACAAGGATGCAACAGGGCTTTGTGTGAAACAGTTCTAGATAGACTGATCCCATGACCATCCATTTAGTAAGCACCCGACGAGCAAGAAACACCCAAGCGAGGGATTTGGCATCACCCCCAAGAACCCAAACACGAAAGGCAGCACCCGACGAGCAAGAAACACCCAAGCGAGGGATTTGGCATCGCCCCCAAAAAAGGCAAGGCAGCACGGTGGGTTGGCCAAACGGTTATCGGGGGCAACGGAATGGGAATCTCTACTAAATGGTTTTTCAGTTTTGTCTCATTTCATTGTGACCATTTTATGAACTCTACTTCGCAACCTCTGCAAAATGGTTCCTGTGATTTTGCAACATTTTTTTGACATCTCTACTAAATGGTTTTACCAAAAAAACAACATTTGACATCATATGATTAACATATCTTTTTTACCTCTCTACTAAATGTGGATCATGGGTCTAGAGATGTTTACTTGATTTTTTTTTGAAAAATCATGATTCTCTACTAAATGGTTTCTAGAAATTTCACACTAAATTTTTGGTTCACTTTCCGGGACCTAGGTCATAGCATTTAGTAGTGGAAATTGGCAGGAGGATACTTATATGATTAATTATAGTTATATGGGTTTTAAATGGTCTGGACTTTTTGGAGCTGAATCGACTCAAAAAAAGCCTCTAAGCATCTCGTAAGTGCACGCCTCAGGCGAGCCACTTGGGGTGCATAGGGTTGGAATGCTTCTTCACCTTCCAGTGGAGTCAAGGACTTGACAAAGTCCTCTAAGCCGTTCTCTGGAATCGCGAATCCCAAAAGGGCGATTGTTCGATATCCTCGGCTGATGACATGGGCTCTGGTTCGCTCATCAACTCGTGATTCCCTCAACAATTGTTGTAGTGCTTCGGCGTCATCCACAACCCGAGCCATAGCTCAGGAATCGAGATCCACTGTGGGTAGTTATATGGAACTCATATCATATTTGAGAGTTTTAGTGTAGATTATAGCATCAACACCATTTGATTGTAGTATCATATAGTATCCCAGTATTATAATCCACATTTATCCCATGGTGTCCGACCTGATGTCCATTTTCCACTCGACACTCGGCTCCTGCCGGCCAGCACCAGGCTTCGCTCTTGGAAGTCCGTCTCGCGCAAGACCGCCTCCTCAGGCTGCGAAACGGGACGATGTGTGGCTCAGAGATGGTTCATATCTATGATGTAAAGTGGTTACATCAATAATTATATATATATGTATGTATTTATATATATATATGTATGTACACATGTACAAATATATATTATGAAACATATTACACTTCAAATATACAATATATACACTAGTGGAGTAATACAGTTCATATGATGTTCAAATGGAGGTTTCATGAAATGGGAGATCCCCAATTGGTTTCTTCCATGGAACAATGCAAACAAAACTGAATTATTTATATAGGGGTATCCCCCATGACTTTGAAAACCACCATATGTATCGTGTAAAGTGATTACAAATCAAATATATATCTGCAGAAATAGAAAATGACAATCAAGGTAATGTAAGGTCATATTCTTACTTGATATAGCGAAAATAAACAAACATGGTCAATGTGTCAAGAGAGGTCATATGTTTCTTACTTGAGTGAAGATGTACTCACGATGTAATGTATATTCAATAGGTGGAATATGGTTATAGAATAGTACGAAAATATCATAAATATATATGATATGTGTATGTATATACATATATATTATCCATATTCCACATATAGAATATAATATGATAGACATATGGTTATAGAACATAGTTATATTATGTTATATATTATATGTATGTGTGTAGAGCCCGATATCCTAATCATATTTGTATCCATGACAGAATCAGGGATGAATTTGATGAATGTGGGTGAAGTCGTTGCGCTCCCATGTTGCGGGTCCTACCACCTATGAAAAAAGGCGATGTGCCAAAGTAAATACCCTCTGAAAATTATGAGTTCGTCAGTTGGGATGATTATTCCGAATATATGGAAACATAATCCAAATGTTCCAAACCACAAGATATCTCATTAACCACTATTAACCACCATTGTCCACCAACCAGTTTCCCGCTCTTGAAGATGTTTTTCTTGGATTAAGAGTCTGCTTCAATCCTGCTTCAATCACCTATTTTCCAGAGTTTTTGGATCAACAGGTTTGGAGGTGTCCTAAACTGGGGCTACCCCCATTTGGTACCCCCAGATCATCCATTTTATTTGTGGATTTTCCATGAAATAAACCAAACATTTTGGGGATCCCCCATGTATGGAATCTTCCATAATTGTATACATGTGCATATAATATTGATCATTGTTAACCATCATTAACCATCATTAATCATAGATATTTAATCATTAAACCATCCAGCTATTGGATACCCCACTTCCTATGCCATGTACTCCCAAATTGCCAGGTATATTTTCCTGAATTTGTGGATAGGCTACCTCAGATTTGACAGACCTATTGGATACCCCCATTTTATCAATGGGAATTCCAGGATCCTAAATTGGAGGTACTGTACCATAGAAGGTCATATTAATAGTGGTCAATGAAGGTTAATCATTGGTACATAATAATCAATGGGAGATCTTTAGGATCCTAAAATGGAGGTACGTTAGTACCATATGTTTGGCCATATTTTGTGGGGATATTCCCGCAAACATAGGCCTAACAAATAGGCCTTATATATGGAATCGGTACCTCCAATCAATCGGTTCCTGAAATGGCCATTGAATGAATTTGCTGTGTACGGAATGGGGATATTAAAAACATTATTTATGGGATATTCATGGGATGTTTATGGAATATTTGATATGTTCATATACCCTCTGGTAAACATACAAAACACTATGGAAAGATCCACCATTTTTAAGAACGGTAAATCAGCTATCAATGGCCATGTTGATGGAATATTTGGGTACCCCTATTTTAGGACACCCATTTCGTGGTCAACAGCTTTAGCCGCCCAGGGCCCCAGGGCACCTGCAGCCGAATGAAGGCGTAGGGCGCTGAATCCTCCGGAGCCGTTGACAGAAAGAGCCAGGCCTGACGAAAAGAGCGGCGATCTCCAGCTGATGGATCACATGTCCAAAATATATATATATAGTTATATAGTAGTTATAGTATAGTTATATAGTTAAATAGTTAAATCCAAATATAGTATAGTTATAGTTAATTAATATAGTTTTAGAGTGATAGTGGTAATATAATATGGTAATGGTATAGTTATATATAGTTTATACTAAACAATGGTAATAATGTAGTTATGTATATATATATATGTATTGATCCAACTATGATATTTATACTGGTTTAACAGTGATGGTCTATGATACTATTGGTTGATATTGGACAATGTTGTATACAAATGCGTATTGATATCATTACTTAGTATTATGTCAATGTTGTTGTGTAAAGTATTGCGTACTACTACATTTGCATAATGTCAATACACATACCACCGAATACTAATGGTTTATCAATGCTATTGATGGTATCAACAACATTATTAGCCATTGCTGTAGTGTCACGCTGTTCGCATTATACCATGGCTCATGTTGTATTTGAATACTCATATTCATGTTCATTAACGGTATTGTCATTTATGAGTAATAACTTGCATCAGTAACATCATTTGGCTTGAACGACCAATATTCTTTGGCATCAATGGTAAAGGAAAGTTGAAAGCTGAGTGAATACTGTTCATATATGTTACATGTTCATTAACTGCTAGAAGGGTTGACAATCTGGATAACCTACCCTCTGGTTATGTCAAAATAACTATTGAAAATGGTCATAGAAATAGTGGTTTTCCCATCAAAAATGGTGGATCTTTCTATAGCTATGTAACAGTTTACCATTCCAGTGGCCCGAGAAGGTCTTTGGCATGGTGCATTGGTTTCGGGTGTTCGGGGGCCAACGAGTTTTACCAGTTGTTTCTACTACGAAACTACATATATCTGACACATTAGGTTTGGTAAACTATACTAAACTAAATGTAGTTTCTTGGTAAACAATCCCAATTAATCATACTTTTGAGGGTTTTTGACCCAACAAACTGATGCTGTCCAATTTCATCAACATGGAACCGCAGAACCAGTGTGATGGGGTACCTAAGGATGCTAAAGATTTGCCCTTCAACAAAACGGCGAATCTAAGGTTGGTGGTCAAGATTCGCCCTGAAAATGGAACAGTCCACCTGGATACATGGGATTTCGCATTATACCATGGCTCATGTTATATTTGAATACTTATGTTCATGTTCATTCACGGTATTGACATTTACCCTCCGGAAAAAAATTAACATAGCCATGGTATAGATGGCCCATAGAAATAGATGGTTTACCTATTCAAAACTGGTGATTTTCCATGGCTATTTTAAATAACCAGAGGGTATAACCTCCATTTTCCTATGGTTTTCCCATTAAAACCTCCACTTTCCTATGGGTTAAATAACTATAAAGGGTATTCAAAAACACCCATCTATACATAAACACGCCGCTGGGATCGATGGGGGGGCGCCGGCTGGATCCCTGTGGCCACCAAAAATCCACATTGAGCTATTGAAAATGGCAATTTATAGTGGATTTTCCATAGGTATGTTAGTTTACCAGAGGGTATCTCACCGACGTCTATCATCAAATTATGTGAAGAACGTCAGGAAACTGCTGGCCTATTCATAGAACCGGACGTCTTATATTCATGGTTTGGAGCCACATGTCAAAAATGAAGAGTATATCATACAGCACAGACAGTACATATCAATCATATCATATGTTACCCTCTGGTAAATAAACATAGACCCTGAAAATCACATTTTTTTAATGGAAACTAGTCTTCCAACCCCTATCTGCCAGGGTCTATGTTAATTTACCAGATGGTAACCCATTGCCAGACGTCACATGTTTCGTGTCCGCATACCTCAAGACATCGCCCGTGGACGTCGACGTTTGGACGTTTTCGCGCCTTGTGCTTTAAGCACATCCACACCGCCTGTGGAGCGGCGGAGCGACATCCACAGGTAGATTGTGTTCCACACGGGTTTTCCCTTCTAAATGATACTGGTTAATAGTGGTTAATTGTGGTTAATGATTGGTTAATTATGGCTGGTTGGTGGTGAAAAAACCATCTTGAAAAACATGAGTTCGTCAATGGGAAGGATGACATACCATATGGGGATGGGTCAAAACCTTGTACCCCTGTAGTTCACATCAAAATAGCTGGGATTTATGGATGTTCATACCCCTAACAAATGGTATTAATAGCTATTGATCCATACCCATATGGATATATTATGGGATACCCATGGTATATTATTGGATTACTATAAGCCCTACTATGGTTTAATAGGGATAATAATGGGACTTTAATGGGAGTTTAGTGTGACTTTAATGGGAAATACCTATTAATGGTTGAGCAGAACATAACACGATTTTTATGGTTGAATCATCGATTCTGCCTGGTATCCCATCATCCAATTCGATTTCCTCCTAGGATTTCCAGGAGTTCATCCTACCGCGGATCCAGAAACACCAGTTTTTCAACCACAAGGTCATGAATTTGTATGTGTAAATATCTATATCCTCAATGTATATATAAACATATATATATATATACCTACATGTATGTATATACCTACATGTATGTATATATGTATGTATGTACGTATGTATGTACGTATGTATGTATGTATGTGTGTATGTATGTGTATATATATATATAATCTATCTATATAATCTATCAAACATATACTCAATGGGAATTTCAGGATCCTAAAATGGAGATACTGTACCATATAAGGCCATATTTTCTGGGGATATTCCCTTACATAGCCCTGCAAAAAAAAGCCTTATATATGGTAGGTACCTCCAGTTTAGGTTCCTGAAATGGCCATTGATATACACTATAGATACACTATAGTTATTTAAGACTTATATTTCATATTAATATATGTTATAATCTATCAAACATATACATATACACTATAGATATACACTAATATTTATATATAGTTATACACTATTATATAGTTATTCCTAGAATTGGATGATGGGAAAATTTACAGGAAAGCCCGAACAATTTGATGGTAAAAACCATGGTTTCTGGTTAAGATTTTCCCTTGAACCAATCCAGTGAGTTATCTATATGTCACTATTATATAGTTACCCTCTTGGTAAACTAACATAACTATGGAAAATCACCATTTTTAATGGAAAAATCCACTATAAATGGCCATTTTCAATAGCTTTTTGTATGTTTACCAGAGGGTATCTATATGTATAATCTATCTCATCTCCAAATTTCACCGTGGGAAATTCATCGGGCCATCCACCGCCTCGGGGCTGGCCACGGAGACTTCTTCGTGGACCGGGGCACCTAAATGTGTAGAACCAGGCACCGAACCAGGCACCACAGGCACCATGGATGGCTATGGATCACATGAAAATTATGGCTGGTTGGTGGTATATGGTAATATACTGTTAATACTAATGGTTAATATTAATGGTTATCATATGGTTAATGATGGTTTTCCTTAACATCTGGTTGGTGGTTTCAACCAACCCCTCTGAAAAATGATGGATTTCGTCAGTTGGGATTATGACATTCCCAAAACATGGAATATTCATGAGATATTAAGTGGGATAATCATCATCGGATTGGTGGTATGATGTGGTATTATACCTCATAAACGTTAAACAAGCTTGACTAAACAAGATTAACATGGTATGGTATACCATAGATATTCATAATAACAAGAATACAACATCCTTAAACATGGTCACCATGGTCACCATGTACGGATAGTTTCTCGTTGGATGAAAGTTTCATGCTTTACCAACATTGCGAAGATCGACTCACCACGATCCAAACCGGAGGACTCATCCATGGAGGTGATGGAGCTAACTTTTCGTAGTGGATACCCCCCAGAGGGTGTGGTATATCCCGTTGACACGCCCAGAGATGAAATGAACATGTTGGTTTCACCGTATATTCGCATCACTTTCATGAAATGGGTGATGTTTTCTAAAAAAAATCGCTTTGCTATGATTGTTGGCTATACTCATTTATAACTACCTAGTTATGAAGGTTTATAAACCCTGTTAAAATTACCATACAACATCCTTATACAGTAAAATGCAAATCGTAAGGAACATCCTTGGGCGGTTTTTCTAGCATACCCTGGCATGATCCAGACATGATGTCCTATGGGCTTAGAAACCAACATAACTCTTGGTTTATATCCTTTGGTTTTATATCCAATGTCCGAACCACATGGGTTTATATCTGATATGTTGATTCAATCCATGAAATATTGGACTTTGGATATAAAACCATATATCTTACATTAAATATATCAGATATAAAACGTTGTATGGGTTTATATCTTAAAACGTTTATGGTGTTCATCCATGAAATAAGTTGCTGCTGGATGATTTCCCTGATGAACACAACTGATTTTATCGTGCCGATGCTTGGAGCTACATGTATACAAAAAAAAAAACAAGGCGCGTATCAATATCTATCTATATGATATCTAATTGGTGGTTTCAACCCCCCTGAAAAATATTAGTCAGATTGGATAATCATCCCAACTATTGGGGAAAATAAAAAATGTTCCAAATCACCAACCAGATATATAGTACTATGGAGACTATGGAGATGGAATTGATCTGTTTAATACCCTAGTACTGTTGATATATATATATAATATAAAACAGTCATATGTTTCTTGATTTAGGAGATCGAACAGTACTGTGCATTTTTGGAGAATCACGTTGAGCGCCCTGTCGGCTCGGAAAATGACTTTGGCACACTGGAGTAGTTGTAAATCTATCTCCAATGTTACACACCCCTCCGAAATATTCCGAAACCATGCTGGATGTAAGCCTGACAATGAATATACACATACACTCTGGTAAACTAACAGTTTGCTATTGAACATTGCCCAGTCGAAATAATTTATTTACCCATTAAACATGATGGATCTTTCCAGTTCGCAAACTGTTAGTTTACCAGAGGGTAAACAGCCATTTTCTTAGGGTTTTTTCCTATGGGTTTTCCCATTAAAATGAGAATCCATGGTAAACCCAACATGAACCAAAAACCTGTGACACACTCTCAGTGTAGGTCCACTCCCCAAAGCGAGTCAGCATGTGCTTGTGGTCTCATAGATCGATTCGATTGTGAGTGTTGCCTTGGTTATATGTCTCTGCTAGTTTACCTTGCAGGGTGACCAAAATAATGATTGTCTGTTCACTCAAGGTGTTTTTTTGGTTTTTGGGTGTTTGTGGCTTTAGTTTCTTTTTGGCTGCACAATGAAAAACCAAAAAAACCTTGAGTTTTTTTGGTTTTTCACACTTCTTTAACCATCATTTTATCCAAAAAACCAAAAAAACCTTGAGTTTTTTTAGTTTTTTCAAGGTCAAGACCAAAAAAAAACAAAAAAAACCTAGGCAAAACCAAAAAAAAACAAACAAGAGCCTCAGACCAAACATTCTCTGAAAAGTTTTGTTTTTTTGGTTTTTTGGTTTTCTCGAGGTTTTGGTTATTCTGTATTTCCTAAGATTCAACCCAAATCAAGAAAACTCTAAGTATAAAGTAAGACAGCTGAGGAGCTAGCTATGAAATATCCAGAGAGCAAATAGAGGGTATAATAGGGTCTATGTGATTGTTCCCTTCCTGGCTTTCATTCAATGGAAAATAGTTAGCTTCAGTAAACTAATTACATGAATTAAATAGATTTTCCATTTAATTCATTTAATTAAACGAATTTAATGAATTTTATGAATTAAATAGATTTTCCATTTAATTCATTTAATTAGTTTAATGAATTAAATGAATTAACATTCAATTAATTAAAAGAATTTAATGAATTTAATGAATTAAATAGATTTTCCATTTAATTCATTTAATTAGTTTAATGAATTAAATGAATCAAATTGATTTTCCATTTAATTCATTTAATTCCTGGTGTCACCAGGTTCCAGAAACAGTTTTCCATTTAATTTATTTGATTAATTTAATTCATTAAACTAATTAAATGAATTAAATGAGTTTAATGAATTAAATAGATTTTCCATTTAATTCATTTAATTCATGAAATTAATCACATGAATTATTTGAATTAAATGAATTAAAAAGATTTCCATTTAATTCAGTTTAATTCATTCAATTCCTGGGGTCCCCAGATTCCAGAAACAGTTTTCCATTTAATTTATTTAATTCATTTAATTCATTTAATTCATTCAACTAATTAAATGAATTAAATGAATTAAATGAATTTAATGAATTAAATATATTTTCCATTCAATTCATTTAATTCATTTTATTCCTGGTGTCCACAGATTCCAGAAACAGTTTTCCATTGAATTGTTTTTTAACATTCAATTCATAAACCTAATTCAATGAATTAAATAAATTAAATGAACTAAATTGCTTTTCCATTTAATTCATTTAATTCCTTGGGTCCCCAGATTCCAGAAACAGTTTTCCATTTATTTTATTTATTTCATTTAATTCATTTAATTCATTAAAAAAATTCAATGAATTAAATGAATTAAAAAAACCACTTAATTCATTTAATTCATTTAATTCCTGGGGCCCTCAGATTCCAGCAACAGTTTTCCATTTAATTCATTAAACTAATTAAATCAATTAAATTAATTAAATGAATTCAATGAATTAAATAGATTTTCCATGTAATGCATTTAATTCATGAAATTAATGAAATGAATTAAATGAATTTATTTAATTAAATAGGTTTTCTATTTGATTCATTTAATTCATTTAACTAATTAAATGAATTTAATGAATTAAAAAGATTTTCCATTTAATTCATTGAATTCATTTAGTTCCTGGAGTCCCCAGATTCAAGAAACAGTTTTCCATCTAATGGTTTAATTCATTTAAGTCATTAAACTAATTAAATGAATTAAATGAATATAAATAGATGTTCCATTTAATTCATTTAATTCATAAATTTAATTGAATGAATTTAATGAGTTAAATAGATTTTCCATTTAATTCATTTAATTCATTTAATTAGTTTAATGAATTAAATGAATTAAATAGATTTTCCATTCAATTCATTTAATTCATTTAATTCCTAGGGCCCTCAGATTCCAGCAGCAGTTTTCCATTTTATCTATTTAATTCATTCAATTCATTTAACTCATTTAATTCATTTAATTCATTAAACTAATTAAATGAATTAAATTAATTAAATGAATTAAATGAATTAAATAGATTTTCCATTTAATTCATTTAATTAATTAAAGTAATTCACTGAATTAAATGAATTTAATGAATTAAATCGGTTTTCTATTTAATTCATTTAATTCATTAAATTAATGAAATGAATTAAATGAATTTAATGAATTAAATAGGTTTTCTATTTAATTCATTTAATTCATGAAACTAATCAAATGAATTTAATGAATTTAATGAATTAAATAGAATTTCCATTTAAATTCATTGAGTTTGACCATGTACGTCTCCAGAAGAGCATCAAAAGTAGATCTTAGGGGGGGGGGCTAGCATATATATATATATTAGTTTCATAGAAATGAATTCAAACAGTTTCATGAATCCTATATTGTCCTATATATACCCTCTGGTAAACATAACTAAAAACTATGGCAAATCACAATTTTTAATGGGACAACTCACTATAAGTGGCCATGTTCAATCATTTTGTATGTTTACCAGAGGGTATGTGTATATATACAAATAAGTATATATATATATATAGTTATAGTGTGTGAAGCCTTCGGCATCATTTCTTGTGAACACCACGTTGGCGAGTGACGATCTGATGATCAGACCGTGGTTGCTTTGCATTTTTTGCCATGTGTGCAATGTTCAAAACCTCTGTTCTTCCATGAAAAATTGGTTGGTGAATTGGGATTCCCCTATCGGATTATTACAATCTCAATAAATTGGGTAGTATAAATCCCCTAACTTAACGTGAACATTAACATGAACGTTAACATCCCACCCCACCCCACCCCACCCCACCCCCTTTCACGCAAGTTACAGAACGTTAGTAACACCCGCCCCCCCACCCCACCCTACCCCACCCCACCCCTTCACGCAAGTTACATGAACGTTTTTACACCCCACCTCTTCACGCAAGTTACATGAACGTTATTACACCCCACCCCACCCCTTCACGCAAGTTACATGAATGTTTTTACACCCCACCTCTTCACGCACGTTACATGAACGTTATTACACCCCACCACACCGCAGCCCACCCCTTCACCAAGTTTACATGCACGTATTCACACCCCACCCCACCCCACCCCTTCACGCAAGTTACATGAACTTATTAATTACCCAACAAAAAACAAATACCGCACCCCACCCACCCCACCCCACCCCTTCCCCCCCTCGGGGAACCCCCGCCCCCAAGGGTGTATATATATATATTATATATATAATTAGTTGTAAATGTATACATATATGTATATATAAATACATAGATTGATAGACAGATTAGACTAGAGTAGACTAGACGAGATGGATTGGATTAGATTAGATTAGATTAGATTAAAATTAGATTGGATTGGATTAGATTTACGTTGCATTGGATTGGATTAGATTTAGATTACATTGGATTGGATTAGATTTAGATTAGATTGGATTAGATAGACAGCTAAGATAGATAGATTAGATTAGACTAGATTACTCCACATAGATACATAGATACATGGATACATACATCTATAAATATATATAGTTTCAGAGATAGACATGAATTTAAGCCACTATCAAAAAAAACATGAGTCAATGAGTCCTATACTGTCCCATATATAATTCTATACAACCCATCGCATGTTTATAGCTCTGGGCATCCCGGACCCATCAAGCTGGCCTCGCTGAGGATGCTATGCGACAGCTTGGCGCCCGACAGCCCCGCGCCTGGGACGGAAGGGCAACGGGGCACCGGAATTGGCAACGTATGGAAGATATATAGTTTGTATTAGTTTATATCAATAGATAAATAAAAACATGAATAACAATAGTTTATATTAGTTTATATAGATACATCTGGTTTGAACAGCAATAGTTTTTAGATATAGTGTATATAGTTGATAGATATAGTTTCTATCGATAGATCTGCAAAATTTACTTTAAATTCAAAACGGTTTCCTCGTCTTAAATCGACTTTTCCCCTCTGATTAAATCTTCAGTCCTCGCCTCGTTACATTCAAAACGGATTTCAGCCCTCGTCCCATTTCTTTCTCGACCGCAAGCCATTCGAACTAGTCCTCTGCCTCCTTTTGGGTTGAACTTTGATGAATTATCTTTGTCGTCGTTGCAGCAACGCTCTGGGCTCCAGAGGCTTGGGGATGCTGAAAAAACTTTTCAGGGCCTAAAAAGTTTTTTCCTGTTTCCGAGATGCCTCTTTTACAAGCGGATTTGCAGGGGCTCGGTTCCCCCAAATTCGACCCCAGAGAAGAGAAGCTGCAGCAGCAGCACCAAGATACCCCGCTACACCTCAAGTTTTAGCAATTTTAGAATCTAGTCGCGCTACCTGGGAAAGGTGAATAAGAACTATTGACCAAAATTTCAGGGTTCCCTAGGGTTCTTATTTCAATTAGCTGGTAGACAGAGTTGAATCCAGCAATCCAGCCCCTGAGGTTCTTAATGCAGTGGGTTCTTAAACAGTGGTTTCACTGTAGAACAAATACGGAAGTCCTGGAACAACCGGGCATGCCACCACAGGGCACTGACTGAATTACGATAAAAAAAACTTTTCGGGCTCCAGAAAGTTTTTTTTCACGGGTCTGAATGCACCCTTAATTTTCTATTTTTTTCACTCTGATGGGAACCAAAAAAACTTTCTGGAGCCCGAAAAGTTTTTTTTTCACTCGTTGCACATGCTTTGAAAGCAATTTCTGCCCACCTCGTTTTCTGAATTTAATTAATTCACCTCGCTTAAATTGCAAAGATTCACCTCGTACCTCGTCAGCCCTCGCTCTAAATTGTGCCTTAAAAAAACGCCTTCAACTTGGATTTGTTTCAGAAACAGCCTAAGAGCAAAACAAAATCTCTCCCTGTAGATTTCCCAGGTAGTAGTAGTAGTAGTAGTAGTAGTAGTAGTAGTAGTAGTAGTAGTAGCAGTAGCAGAAGCAGTAGTAGCAGTAAGTACTAGTAGCCGCAGCAGTAGCAGCAGTAGTATCCTAGCCGCAGTAATCAATACTAGTGGTGGTAGTATTGGTGATTGTAGTGGTAGAAGTAGTAAGTAGTAGAAGAAGTAGAAGAAGTAAAAGTAGAAGAAGTAGAAGAAGTAGTAGTAGTAGTAGCAGTAGCAGAAGCAGTAGTAGCAGAAGTAGCAGTAGCAGCAGTAGCAGCAGCAGTAATCAGTACTAGTGGTGGTAGTATTGGTGACTGTAGTGGTAGAAGTAGTAAGTAGTAGAAGAAGTAGAAGAAGTAGAAGTAGAAGAAGTAGTAGTAGTAGTAGCAGAAGCAGAAGCAGTAGTAGCAGAAGTAGTAGTAGCAGCAGTAGCAGCAGCTGTAATCAGTACTAGTGGTGGTAGTATTGGTGATTGTAGTGGTAGAAGTAGTAAGTAGTAGAAGATGTAGAAGTAGAAGAAGTAGAAGAAGAAGAAGAAGTAGTAGTAGTCGTAGTGGCAATGGTAGTGGTAGTAGTAGTAGGAGTATTCTCAACAAATCCTGAAGTCAACAATCTTCCTTCCAGTAATGAAAGTTGGCACTGGAACAGCCAATGATAAAAACATCACTGATTTACATGGCCAAGTTCGATGGCATGGGGGCCTTTTCAAAAAACGACTACTTAGCAAATATCCTTTTGAAACTGGGCACATCTGAAAAAAGGGCAAATATAGCCCAGTACCATGGGATAGCCAATATTCAGCCACACCCACATGGCAAAAAATATGCAGTTGTACTTCATCAGGGCCTGGTAAATGTCCCATTTTGGGGATTTTGAGCATCACTTGAAAAAATGTGTTGGAGATTACATCATATATATATATGTATATACATATATAAATATAAATACATATATATATATATACATATGTATATGTACATCTAAAATACAATAATACATATATATATATATATATTATATACCCATTTCCGTTGAATGTTCAGCTAAGACATTTACCAACCCCTGAAACCACGTTAGTTTTGGCGCGCCTGGATGCCCACCATTTGGGACCAACTCATACCTGCGCAGCGAGATATGGTAATCCCCTGGCATTTAATCACGGTGATTTGGTTCAATGTTGACAATATCCACTGTTTATACATATCTCATATGTTGATAATATCAATATCTCATATATATTGATCATATCATACATCATATGTTTACAAATCACAGAGATTTGGTTTCTAATCCTTGTGGCTGCTGACATATTCTGACATATTCTGACATATCACGCCAAGGAAGAACTGCAGAATCTTCTGAATCTTAGTCGCGAAGGTCATTATTCACGCACCGACGTGTGAATCTCTGGCAACTGTGGCAACTTATATATATATATATATAATGTAGGTTACAGATTAGTGTGGGGAGGCCCCCCGCCCCTCAACAAATTTTGGATACAGAATAGTGTAAAAAAACCAAAGTAGAGGGTACAGAATACGGTGAAATCAAAAAAAAATGATAGATTTAAATTGATTTCAATTTACTTTCAATTGATTTCAATTTACTTTCAATTGATTTGAATTTATTTTGAATTGATTTCAACTTACTTTCAATTGATTTCAATTTACTTTCAATTGATTTGAATTTATTTTGAATTGATTTCAATTTACTTTCAATTGATTTGAATTTATTTTGAAATGATTTCAATTTACTTTCAATTGATTTCAATTTACTTTCAATTTACCTTCAATTGATTTGAAGTTACTTTCAATTGATCTCAATTTACCTTGAATTGATTTCAATTTACTTTGAATTGATTTCAATTTACTTTCAATTGATTTGAATTTATTTTGAATTGATTTCAATTTACTTTCAATTGATTTCAATTTACTTTCAATTGATTTGAATTTACTTTCAATTGATTTCAATTTACTTTCAATTGATTTCAATTTACTTTGAATTGATTTCAATTTACTTTCGATTGATTTCAATTTATTTTGAATTGGTTTGAAGTTACTTTGAATTGATTTCAATTTACTTTCAATTGATTTCAATTTATTTTGAATTGATTTGAAGTTACTTTGAATTGATTTCAATTTACTTTCAATTGATTTCAATTTACTTTCAATTGATTTCAATTTATTTTGAATTGATTTCAATTTATTTTGAATTGATTTCAATTTACTTTCAATTGATTTCAATTTACTTTCAATTGATTTCAATTTACTTTCAATTGATTTCAATTTACTTTCAATTGATTTCAATTTACTTTCAATTGATTTCAATTTACTTTCAATTTACTTTGAATTTACTTTCAATTGATTTCATTTTACTGCCAATTTACTTTCAATCGACATCCCATAGAAATCCAATAGTAGTCCCAAAGAAATATCATAGAAATACCATGGAAATCCCATAGGAATCTCACAGAAAGACCATAGAAAGATCATAGAAATAACATGGAATAGCATAGGAACCACAAAAGACATCCCATGAGAATTCCAATAATAATCCCATAGAAATATCATAGAAACATCATGGAAATACCTTGGAAATCCCACAGGAATCCAATAGAAATTCCATAGGAATCCAATAGAAATACCATAGAAATCCCATAGGAATCCAATGGAAATCCCATAAGAATACCATAGAACTCCCATAGCACCCCTTCAGAAATCCCATAGAAATCCTCCAGAAATATCATAGAAACATCATGGAAACCCCATAGGAATTCCATAGAAATCCAATAGTAATACCATAGAAATACCATAAAAGAAAAAAAACTTTAGCAAAGGAAAAGGTAAAGGGAATGCTTGAAAAAACATCACACCAGGAAGCATCTGGACACAATAGTGTACCCTCGAAACAAACCACACTATTGTGTATCAGGGTTGCTCATGGACTACCCCCTTGAAAAATTGTTTGAGTGATGTTTTTTAATTGGGTTTTAATAAGGCATCATATATTTTGGGAAATTCAGCATTTCTGATAATTCTAAATAAAAGAAACTAATTAATTGAGAAAATAAAAGAAACAAACTTTAGCAAAGGAAAAGGAAAAGGAAATGGTTGAAAAAAAAACATAACCTCAGGAAGCAGCTGGACACAATAGTGTACCCTCAAACAAACCACACTATTGTGTATCAGGGTTGCTCATGGACTACCCCCTTGAAAAATTGTTTGAGTGATGTTTTTAATTGGGTTTTAATAAGGCATCATATATTTTGGGAAACTGTGCATTTCTGAGAATTTCAAATGAAAGAAACTAAGAAAGGAATAAGGTAATTAAAAGAAAAAACTTTAGCAAAGGAAAAGGTAAAGGAGATGATTGAAAAAATCAAAAAATCATGACCTCAGGAAGCAGCAGGACACAATAGTGTACCCTCAAACAAACCACACTATTGTGTATCAGGGTTGCTCATGGACTACCCCCTTGAAAAATTGTTTGAGTGATGGTTTTTAATTGGGTTTTAAAAAGGCATCATATATTTTGGGAAACTGGGCATTTCTGAGAATTTCAAATGAAAGAAAGTAAGAAAGTAATTAAGTAATTAAAAGAAAAAACTTTAGCAAAGGAAAAGGTAAAGGAAATGATTGAAAAAATCAAAAAATCATGGCCTCAGGAAGCAGCAGGACACAATAGTGTACCCTCAAACAAACCACACTATTGTGTATCAGGGTTGCTCATGGGCTACCCCCTTGAAAAATTGTTTGAGTGATGTTTTTAATTGGGTTTTAATAAGGCATCATATATTTTGGGAAACTGTGCATTTCTGAGAATTTCAAATGAAAGAAACTAAGAAAGGAATTAAGTAATTAAAAGAAAAACTTTAGCAAAGGAAAAGGTAAAGGAAATGATTGAAAAAATCAAAAAATCATGACCTCAGGAAGCAGCAGGACACAATAGTGTACCCTCAAACAAACCACACTATTGTGTATCAGGGTTGCTCATGGACTACCCCCTTGAAAAAATGTTTGAGTGATGTTTTTTAATTGGGTTTTAATAAGGCATCATATATTTTGGGAAACTGGGCATTCCTGAGAATTTCAAATGAAAGAAAGTAAGAAAGTAATTAAGTAATTAAAAGAAAACACTTTAGCAAAGGAAAAGGTAAAGGAAATGATTGAAAAAATCAAAAAATCATGACCTCAGGAAGCAGCAGGACACAATAGTGTACCCTCAAACAAACAACACTATTGTGTATCAGGGTTGCTCATGGACTACCCCCTTGAAAAATTGTTTGAGTGATGTGTTTTAATTGGGTTTTAAAAAGGCATCATATATTTTGGGAAACTGGGCATTTCTGAGAATTTCAAATGAAAGAAACTAAGAAAGGGATTAAGTAATCAAAAGAAAAAACTTTAGCAAAGGAAAAGGTAAAGGAAATGATTGAAAAAAACCAAAAAATCATGACCTCAGGAAGCAGCAGGACACAATAGTGTACCCTCCAAACAAACCACACTATTGTGTACCTGGATGTAATTTTCTGTGGAAGGCATCTGGGGAAAATTTCAATGATTCTCGGGAAATTTTCAATGATGGAAAATAAAAAGTAAAAGAAAAAACTTTAAACAATGAAAAAAATGAAAAATGTTTGAACAACAAGAAAAGACCAAGACACAATTGTGTATCCTGACACAATGACACAATTGTGTATCCTGACACAATTTTAAAAAACAATTAAAAAATATAATTAAACATAAAAGTAAAAATAATTTGAAAATAAAATAAACAATAATTAAATTAAAAATTATTATTATTAAAAATTATTTTAATTAAAAATTATTATAATTATAAATTATTATAATTAAAAATTATTATTATTAAACATAAAAAAAATAAAACAAAATAAAAAATAATTAAATTAAAGATAAAATATAATTAAAAATAAAAAATATTTTTTAAAAAAATAAAAAATAATTAAAAATAAAAAATATTATAATTGAAAATAGAAATATAAAACAATTAAAAACTAAAAAACAAAAAATGAAAAATAAACTTACACCAAAATCCTGTGGACACAAAACTGTACCCCCCGATCATTTCCACAGTTACAAAATAATTTTGGAGTCTGTGGACACAATTCTGTATCCCCACACTAATCTGTATCCCACATTATTCAATATATATATATATATATTCAATATATATATATATACTGGTGGTACTGAGACCTCTTTTAATGCACAGCTGTTTGATGGTGCAAATCATCAATATACCATTGCTGGATGCCGCCACAGGTGCTGCTGTATCCTACCTACGAAAACCGATCCCCCACACTAAACAACCCTTGCACCGAATTTTTTCTTTCTTCGCCCCCTAAGATTTCCCCTTCCGCACCGGCTCCATTGCCACCTTCTGCTCCTCCTCGGTCACCGCGGCTTCCGCCGTCGCGTCGCCTTCGCCATGGTTCTGCTGAAAGTGCTCGCGAACCTGATGGGTGCCCTGGAACTTCTTCTCCGTGCCTTTGCGATTCTTGCAACGCTGGCAAGTCAAGTATCCATCTGCCGTTGTTGCAGCCCGCAACCCAAGGCTCACCAATGTTTCCACCTCCGCCTCGGCGAGGTCCTGGTAGTGGGAGCATGTTGCTGCTAAGCGCAGGCACTGTTGCAGGATGTCCTCTGTCAACTCTGCGGCCGGCAAGCCCAGGGCGTCGCAAACGTTGGCAATCCCTGTGCCCCTCTCCAACAGGGCTATATAAAGTTCCTATTGATGGATTCATAAAATTTCAAAACTAATTATCCCCCTAACTGGCTATTTAGCCACTGTTTACCCATGGCACCCGAGATTACATTGATATGTTGTGAACAACTGGCAGCCATCGATCCATTCACAACATGACCAGCAAATGCTTAAACAATTTTTGGGACCTCGTTACGTTTCACACGTTTTACGTTCCAAACGTTAAAGTTGCTGGGAGTTTTAACGCTCCATTTTCAAACATTGCTAACAACGCACACATTAGATCCTCCCTTCCTTCCTCCCTCCATCCCTTCTTTCCTTCCTTCCCATCTCCGTCCAGCATGCTGTATCGCTCCCCCGCAGCAAACGAAAACCACAACGAGAACCCAAGCATCGGAGATGCTTTTGGGAATAGCACATCTCACAGTATCGAACGGCAATGATTTTCCATCCAAGCAATGGATGGTCAGGCCGAGTACTAAATTCACCGGGGTGATTGCGGGACTGCACGGGAACTCTCTCCATGCCATGGCAACTGCAGCGCTGTCCTTCCAATCCTCTGGGCTGACGCATTTTTGCCAGTAGGAAATCTTAAGCCGAGCAAACCGCCCGAAAAGCCTTGAAAATTATAGAAATGAATTTTAAAAAAAAGTGGAACACTTGAGGCAGCAAATATAGAGCGCGCTTGCAAATCGCACTATGGCGACATCCATTAAAAAAATGGTCAACCATGAAAAGAATCCAACCCAATCAATATTCAATCCAATGAATGGTATATATTAACTATCCATTTGAAGTTTGGTTATTGGCGGTATATTTATCAAAATTAATATCACCGTAATGTATCCACTTGCTATCCATGTTGCTCGATGTATCCACAAAAATAACATTTCCAAATCTGCAAAATACCTTCTGGCAATTTGACATAGCTATGGAAAATCACCAGCTTTAATTGGTAAATAATCTCTATTCATCAACAAAAATGGCCATGTCATCCATAGCTGTGTAACAAGTTACAATACCAAACAAGGTGAGCCCCCCCAGTGATATTTGTTGTTCTGTAATATAAAACACCATTAAAAAAATCTGTTCACCACAAACTCGATCTTTGACCTAGTTATGTGCGTCAACTTAGCTATCGTAAACCGGGGTTTCACTCCTTTGGTGAAATGTCCACCAGATGTCAATTGGGGAATTGACCAACCATTGAAGAAAGTAGGTGCTGATTTGTCCCATGTACTTTTCCCTAATCATTTCCATCGCTTTACGTCCACATTTGTTCCAGGTGTTTTGAGTTTTCATGATTCATTAGTGTCATTAGTGGATTATGAACCATTTGTACCCATTCTGAAGATGAACATCATGATAAAAAATCCCTCTTCCAGTTCAATGGCCATGTCAGGAACCGATTGATTGGAGCTACCTACCGTATATAAGGCCTATCTTTTAGGCCTAAATTTCAGGAAGATCCCCATAACATATGGCCAAAAACATGGTACGTTTACGTACCTCCATTGATCCTGAAGTTCCCATTGATTATATACCAGCGATTAACCATTAGTAACCACTATTAACCACTATTAAGAACTATTTAATGATTAATGGTTGGTTAATAGTGTTTGGTGAATTATTTAATGATTAATGGTTAACCAGCCAACTATTAATTTCAGAATCCTACAAATGGTCGGGAGCTATTAACCACTATTAACCACTATTAACCATTATTAACCACTATTAACAACTATTAACCACTATTAACCATTATTAACCACTATTAACCACTATTAACCATTATTAACCACTATTAACCACTATTAACCATTATTAACCACTATTAACCACTATTAACCACTATTAACCATTATTAACCACTATTAACCACTATTAACCACTATAAACCATTATTAACCACTATCAACCATTATTAACCATTATTAACCATTATTGACCTCTATTAACCATTATTAACCACTATTAACAATTATTAACCACTATTAACAATTATTAACCACTATTAACCATTATTGACCTCTATTAACCATTATTAACCACTATCAACCATCATGACTATTAAGAATCATTAGCCAATTGACCCGGCAAGGGAAAATCCCATGGCGACAAGCCGCGCCACCTCTCAAGGCCTCCACTGGGAATGGATGCCCACCCCTCAGAGCAGTGATGATTGGGATCTATGGTTGATCTATGGTTGATGTGTATATAATATACATATCTAAATATATATATATATGCTGATTTTAGTGGGACTTTAATGGGATTTTAGTGTGATTTAATGGGAAATGCACATGAAAATTGAATTTTTCATGGGAAAATCAACTATAATATGGGTTTAATATATATATGTATATATATATATACACCCTCTGGTAATTTAGCACAGCTATGGAAAGATACACCATTTTGTAGGTGGGTAAATCAACTATTTCTATGGCATTTTTCGATAGCTTTTTGTATGTTTACCAGAGGGTATATATGGTTGATATATGGTTGATATATGGTTGATATATGGTTGATATATGGTTAATCATTGTTGCTTGCTTTTGACGGGACAATCTTAACCGGAATCCATGGTTTTGGCCATCAATATATATTGTTTCCCCGTGAATCTTCCGTTGAACCCATCCAGGCGACAAGAAAACCAGGCGGGACGAACCAAAGCAGTTAAAAACCAGGCGTGGTGCCAGGACCCATCCAAAATGAAGGTATAACTAAATATCTCCATATAAATATACCTAGTGCCTCCCTTACCTTCTTTTTGTTGGGGTATAAGTAAACAAACAAAACACATAATAATGATAATAATAACAATAATAAACACCTTTGTTCAACAAAAAACCTAGGTTTCTACACCTTGTCTTGCTGCGAACGCCCGGTTTCGACCCGTTTCGGCCTCCGTCCCGTTCTGAGTCCGGCACCAGGAGTGTCACACCTTCAGCCTGTGGAGGGTTTTTCCCTGGAAAAAACAATCCAACTCAATGGGGGATCTATGCCAATACCATTATTAATATACCATAAGATATGCCAATATCCCATAGAAAGCCTATCTGGCATCCCATAGAAGTATTAGAATACATCTGGTTGGTGGTTTCAACCCAACCCACCTTGAAAAATATGAAAGTCAGTTGGGATGATTATTCCCAATATATGTGTTCAAAACCACCAACCAGAGTAGTAGGGGATAATAGTTGATATAATTAGTTTGTATATAACTAGTTGGTAGTAGTTGATATTTTGGGGTTATTATTAGAAGGGATCATAGTAACTTAGTAGAGGTAACCGTGGGGATCATATATAGGAGATAGTAGGGATCATATGCGATAACAGTTGGGGCAAGTGTTCGATTATACTATTCGATAATAGTTCATATCCTATATGGTAGGGATAGTGTGGATAACAATGTCAATCCCGGATTAATAAACCCTGGTGGTGTTCCCCCAAATAGTGATTTTTATGGCTACTGAAATGGTACCCCCCAATTAGACAGCCGTTTGGGGTTTATTAATCCAGGGTTAACATTAGTTGAGAAATTATGGGATAAATATGATTGGGATAATGTTTGAACAGTTGAGGAATTGATCGGGAAAAGTATACGATCATATTTGGGCAGGCCAGAGCTTACAAACTTGTGGAAAGAAGCGTGGTACTGAAAACCCCCATGTTTGTTGGGATATGAAGCCCCTACAAGTATGCTGAAATATATCCGCTTCGTCGTCATGGTCAAGTCACATGGGACCCACCATCATGAGTGTATGGTCATCCCACCATCATCGATCACGAATGGGATTCCAAACATATGGGTATAATTGGGTATACAAATCCCTATTTGTGTGCCACATGTGCTGCCCGTAGGTAATAATATGGCATTGCTGCGCTACAATGTAATACGGCATCATATTATACATGTCACTACTGGTTGGTGGTTTTAACCACCATGAAAAATATGAGTTCGTCAGTTGGGATGATGGCATTCCCAATATATTATGGAAAAATAAAATTCATGTTCCAAACCACCAAACCGGTGCACTATTTACTATCATGTACCTATTGGTTGTTGAACGGTGAGCCCCCATATTAACCAACCAGTACATGTCACTATAGTGAGGCACATTCGAATGCCCCAAGATGGGACAGTTGGACACCTGCAAAGTTTTTGTTGGTCAATTTCTCCTACGTCCCAAAAAAATGGCAAAACAAGGCTCCATTTCGAGGGCCGTAAAACTAGTGGCTATGATGTGGGAATGATATGGAATTATCACAATATTGCAGTATGAAAACGGTCTTCGTATATTAAAAACATAGATATCACCAGACTGCAACGGCTGACAATTCATATCTGAGTTCATTTTTGCTTGAGTTCTTTGAATTGTTCTTCTGAAGAATTGGTCAACTGGATGGTACATCTTATGGTTGGCGGCCCAGTTTCCTGCGGTACCAAACATTCAGTAACCAACCAGATCTGTGCATAAGTCTTCCTGGTTGATCTCCAGCTGGATCTATTGGGGATTTGCGCGTTGTCTGACACCTCATCGTCATCGATAATCTCATGCTTGATTGGTTGCAGACTCTAGAAAAAAACAAGTGAAAAGAAAGAGAAAGGCCCCCATTCCTGTCATTAGACGTCATTAGTGTACGTAGTATGCATCCTACAGTCAGCATCAGCATCAGCATTTTGGTTGTCGCTTCATGCGCCGGGCGGTCAAAGCAGTTCCTTAAATTGTGGCTGATCAGGATGCCATTGCACCGGAGAAACTACTGAGTAGCAGTTGGGCCTCTCCTTCAAGCAGGCCGGGCCGGACACAAGCGGTATCCAGCATGCCTCGATCCATCTCGATCCTCTTGTGCAAAAAATAAGCCAACTCCGTGACCCTTGCCTTTGCTTTTCTGTTTTTTCTCCTTGGAAGCATGGTTGATATGGTGGATCAACATGTTTCCAACACAGGCCAGGTCTGCAGCTGTTTAAATAAGCATCTACTTGGTGGTGAAATAGAGATTCCTGAATCGGTCATCTTCCTACCCACCAGAAGAATTCGACCCAAGCACCGCAATCGACATAGTATGGTTCATCACCAAATAGACCGCATTTATCTCATTTTATAAACAAAGAAATCCAAAATTCTCAGCAGAGAGCTTATAGACCGCAGATCAGAAGCCTTGGGTGTACCCTCTGGTAAACTAACATACCTATGGAAAATCACAATTTTTAATGGGAAAATCCACTATTTCAATGGCAATTTTCAAAAGCTTTTTGTATGTTTACCAGGCCGGGAACATCCTTTCCCCCGGCCTCAAAGTGCCCCGGCACATGGCCCTTGGCACCGTTGGTGCCGTTGCTGCCGTTGCGCGCCGTGGCCTGGGCTTGGCAATTTCTTGGAGGTGCAGTTCCACTCCACTGAGCTCAGATATATAAACCAGCTTTATAGTTCCAGTGTATTCAGTGTACTGCAATGTATTGGATATGAACTATTTATTGTATTGGATATATCCACTCCAGCTTTATAGTTCTATGATATGTCCACTCCACTGAATAGGTTCCACTGTATTTATTAGATATAACCTATTCCATTGTACTGTTCCACTATTCCACCGTATTCATTTTAATAGGCCATAGGAACTGTTGGAATTTATAAAGGCTCCACGGTTCCTCATTCCGCTGTCATTACAAAACACATAGTGCTGCTACACAAAAATACGGTGATCCCTTCGCATGGGCCCTTGGAACTTTAATTCACCACTGGATGTTATTCACAGCCCCACATGCGTTAAAACAACACACAGACATGAAGGTTTAACTAAAATCTCTAAAATGATGGTTGTTCATGCAGGGTCATAACCGTGAACATATCATAGGTTATTAGCTTTTCATGGAAATGTCACAGGTGATTGAATGGCATGCGTTTATATATATATATATACACATCCAGATACAGACATATATCACTGTTGTTGCGATTGTCATCATTGTTATAATAGTCAGGATTCAATTATTTTGTCATTTATTTTTTTTACATATAACTCACATATACATACAAACACACATACTCACACATATATATATATACATATACATAAAACATATTTCACTAACCTGAATTAAAGCCATTTGGGGATGATTTCTCTTATTAACCATAATTCCCAGGGCTCGGTCGCAGGGCTCGGTCGCCAGAATTTACCCTGGCGCCTCCAAGTCGCAGCCAGTCTCCGGCAGCAACTCTAAGCACCTGGGCTGCCAACTGGGAGAAAAAAGGACTGGAACATGGTGATCATGTGAGATATTATAGAGTTATATATATATATATATCTATATATATTATAATAGAGATATTATATATATATATATTATATACATATATATAAATATTATATTTTTAAAAAATACAATATATGAAAAATAATGTAAAAACATAATATACAATGTATCATACATACTATATAATACATATTTAATATACAATATGTACTAGATATGATTTCTGATATATATATATGTATAGCACTCCATAAATGGTGGTACCCCACTAGCTGTATGGTTTACAATGGAAAAACCCAAATAAACATAAATGATTTGGGGGTGCACCCATTTTAGAAAACCTGAATATCGTGGCATGTCATGGCTAAATGTCCAAGCATTTTATATGATTGTAAAAGAAGAAGGGCAATGGCATCTAATTATAATGCTGATTTTAATATATTTTGAAGGCATTTGTATATATTTTGAAGGCATTTTAATATATTTTACTGGGATAAGTGGTGATAGATGATAATGAAATGTTTATCCTACTGGGAAACTGATTTTAATGTATGCAACCTGAGCCACCCAGGTTTTGTATATGTGAATTTGGGTCAAAATTGAATGGCAAATACGCCAGAGACTAGATCTTTGGAGCTAAACATGACAGAAATGTGACTTTAGACGGCATTTTACTGGGATTAGTGGTGATAGATTGTGAAAATCGGGAACATCGTGGTTCAATCATCAAGAAGAGGGATAATATGGATAATGGTGGTATACAAACAAGCATTTCATGAGGAAAAGTTAAATATAATGTGATATGATAGCTTTAATTAATTTGATGAATGGATCTTAACTGGATTTTATTAGCTCTTAATAAAGTTTGAATGGGTTTTAATGAGGTTTAACCCAAAAAAAATGGTGGTTTAATCATCTATAAATGTTCAGCCGATAACTAATTGGTTATATTCTGGTTGGTGGTTTCAACCCGTCTGAAAAATATTAGTCAATGGGAAGGATTATTCCCAATATATGGAAAAATAAAAAATGTTCCAAACCACCACCCAGTATTAATTATATATGTTCCAATATTGGGAAACGGGAATCATACAATGCAGAGTCGGCTATACCCGTTTCAACATGTGAAACAAACTCGCATCAAATCCCACAAGAAGTGATGCATGGTACTCATGCCGCATTTTCATGACGAGAATAATCCTCATTTCATCAAGCTAGCACAGTAACAGCAAACTCTGCTAACCAATGAGTTTCATCACCGGGGAGTGATTCACCGTGATTATTCACCAGATCTACGCATCATCTCTTGATTGATCAACCTCACCGGAAGTGTCTCTTGGTTTGAAGAACAGTTCACGATATCATCAATCATCATCTCTGGAGAATCTTCATAATTGAAACAATGATCCAAGCTTGTTCATTGCTTCAACATGTTTATTCAGCATAGCTATAATCAACAACAACCACATAATATAACCTCTGGCAAAAGAGCAAAAGACAATACCCTCTGGTAAACTAACAGTTTGCTATGGAAAATCACGATCTTTCATGGGTGAATACACTATTTCCATGGCCATGTTCAATAGTTTTTTTGGCATAACCAGAGGGTATTATCTGGTGATCATGGATTTTCCCATACAACAAAAAAATACGAATGTCCTAGCCTCGCAGGTCTGATGTCTGATTTTCCGAGTATGAAAACGCTTGGGTCCCCGGATTCCCAGATATGCCAATTTTGTTTTCCATGATATCTCACTGGGGCCATGTATATCCCATAATATCACATCCCATGGTTATTATCATATTCCATGAGGTATACCATGGTATTAGGGGATATATAAACATCTCATTTTATATCTATCTATCTATCTTTCTTTCTATCAATCTGTCTATCGATCTATCTATCTATCCATCCATCTATCTATCTCTATCTCTATCTAATACCATAACATCTCAGGGCACGAGTATATCTAATATCATTATGGCATTCTCAGGGTCATCTCAGGGCAATCTATAAAAAATGTCTCCAGATATAGCATGGTTATATTTCCTGAGATGACTTTTATCATATCCCTTTACTTCCCCCAACAAATCATTAGCTCCCTATGAACCTCATTGTACCCTATTCAAATGGGGACAAAGAATATGATCTCACTTATAGACATCATGTTCCCCTTTGAAACCCTACTTCTTACCCTATGATAATTTAACATAGCTAGTGAAAATGACCATTTATTGTTTGTTTTACCTATCAAAAATTTGGATTTTCGATAGCAAACTGTTAGTTTACCAGAGGGAATATAGTATATACCTATTAAATCCATATTATAGATGATTTTCCCATGAAAACCTCCATTTTCATGGGCACAAATCTTTGACCTACGGGTCATAGGGTGGTTGTTGGAAAGCCTTTGGGGCTGTAGGTTGGCGACCTACGGGTCTTATGATGGTTGCTGGGCCGCCTTTAGGGCTGTTATGGTGGTTGTTGGGCCGCCTTTAGGGCTGTTATCAACCCTTTATCCACCCTTTATCCGACCTTCAACCCTCTACCTACCAGTCCTCCCTCCTCTATCAACCCTTTATCCACCCTGTAGGTAGAGGGTTGAAGGTTGGATGAGGGTGGATAAAGGGTTGATAGAGGCTGGAGGACCGGTAGGTAGAGGGTTGAAGGTTGGATAAAGGGTGGATAAAGGGTTGATAGAGGCTGGAGGACTGGTAGGTAGAGAGTAGAGGGTTGAAGGTCGGATAAAGGGTGGATAAAGGGTTGATATAGAGGCTGGAGGACCGGTAGGTAGAGCGTTGAAGGTCGGATAAAGGGTGGGTAAAGGGTTAATAGAGGCTGGAGGACCGGTAGGTAGAGGGTTGAAAGTTGGATAAAGGGTGGATAAAGGGTGGATAAAGGGTTGATAGAGGCTGGAGGACCGGTAGGTAGAGGGTTGAAGGTCGGATAAAGGGTGGATAAAGGGTTGATAGAGGCTGGAGGACCGGTAGGTAGAGGGTTGAAGGTTGGATAAAGGGTGGATAAAGGGTTGATAGAGGAGGACCGGTAGGTAGAGGGTTGAAGGTTGGATAAAGGGTGGATAAAGGGTTGATAGAGGCTGGAGGACTGGTAGGTAGAGAGTAGAGGGTTGAAGGTCGGATAAAGGGTGGATAAAGGGTTGATATAGAGGCTGGAGGACCGGTAGGTAGAGCGTTGAAGGTCGGATAAAGGGTGGGTAAAGGGTTAATAGAGGCTGGAGGACCGGTAGGTAGAGGGTTGAAAGTTGGATAAAGGGTGGATAAAGGGTGGATAAAGGGTTGATAGAGGCTGGAGGACCGGTAGGTAGAGGGTTGAAGGTCGGATAAAGGGTGGGTAAAGAGTTAATAGAGGCTGGAGGACCGGTAGGTAGAGGGTTGAAAGTTGGATAAAGGGTGGATAAAGGGTGGATAAAGGGTTGATAGAGGCTGGAGGACCGGTAGGTAGAGGGTTGAAGGTTGGATAAAGGGTGGATAAAGGGTTGATAGAGGCTGGAGGACCGGTAGGTAGAGGGTTGAAGGTTGGATAAAGGGTGGATAAAGGGTTGATAGAGGCTGGAGGACCGGTAGGTAGAGGGTTGAAGGTCGGATAAATGGTGGATAAAGGGTTGATAGAGGCTGGAGGACCGGTAGGTAGAGGGTTGAAGGTCGGATAAAGGGTTGATAGAGGAGGTCCGGTAGGTAGAGGGTTGAAGGTCGGATAAAGGGTGGGTAAAGGGTTGATAGAGGCTGGAGGACCGGTAGGTAGAGGGTTGAAGGTCGGATAAAGGGTGGATAAAGGGTTGATAGAGGCTGGAGGACCGGTAGGTAGAGGGTTGAAGGTCGGATAAAGGGTGGATAAAGGGTTGATAGAGGCTGGAGGACCGGTAGGTAGAGGGTTGAAGGTCGGATAAATGGTGGATAAAGGGTTGATAGAGGCAGAGGGTTGAAGGTCGGATAAAGGGTGGATAAAGAGTGGATAAAGGGTGGATAAAGGGTTGATAGAGGCTGGAGGACCGGTAGGTAGAGGGTTGAAGGTTGGATAAAGGGTGGATAAAGGGTTGATAGAGGCTGGAGGACCGGTAGGTAGAGGGTTGAAGGTTGGACAAAGGGTGGATAAAAGGTTGATGTTGCTTGCAACTTTGCGTGTATGGCGACACACAAAAAAAAGAGAGGCGGCCTTCAAGTCTTGCACGGTTGCATCATAGGGAAACCAGAAAAGGCATGTCTGTCCGAACTCGCTCTTGGCAAGCACCGGGAAACCTCACAAAAGAGCATGTGTTATGTTGCTTTTGGGATGGATGGTAGACGTATGATGAATAATGCTAAGTACCTTGCGCTCCTGCTTTGAAGGCATCATTGATACAAGGCGATCGCGCTGAAAGCCTGATGCAAGCAATTGTGGCACAAGGCGTGTGCTTATGCTGATGTGTATTGGACATACCTTTCCTTGCGAAGCTGCCATAGAATTGAGGTCGAGGCTGTGACCAACACCTGCAATGAAACTATCACTGAATCAAGCTGAAATGACATTGCTGTGCTGATCCGCAACATGTCACATTGTGTCGCATGACACGCAAACTCTATGTTGAAACCGTCACTCGACAGGTAATCAACTGGGTCTCTGACTTCGTGAAGGCGTAAAGCCCCACGGCAGTGATACATGTAAATGTTGCTCACTTGAGCCCTCGAAGTCCAATTACCAACGCTCTTTGACGAGTTCCAGCGTTTTCAAGCTGTCCTTGATCCTGCTCTCGAATCCTCTCCTCCCATCTCTTCCTCTAACCTTTGAGGTGGAGCTTCTTCATTGCTAACGGCTCAGGCGTTTCCATGACACACGGTCAGGTGGATCACAAACAAGACTGCTGTGCTGCAAGAAATCGATGATCGTTTCCACCCAGAATCGAACCTGCAAACGCAGCATCAGAAGGCTTAGCTTCTACCGACTGAGCCAAGCTGGCGCTGCCACCTTGTTTCATTTTTGATTGAAGCGCTCATTGCGCCCTGTCTCCGCCTTTCGCGCTCATTGCGCTGTCCGCTTCTCCGGAAGCCTCGCCCGTCGCTGATCAGTGAATCCAAGGCACTCATCTTGCAGCAGGGCATTGTAGATGCACTTCTGCACAGCAATGGAGGGCGTGGTGCCATCCGCCTGTCAACGAGTCATGGCCCCATATTTGGGTGTGAAAAAGGGGGGGCCTTTGACTAACCAGCAATATTATGGATGTTTGAGAAACATATTATATATATATAGGTAGGCAACCACCAACAATAATAATGAACTACCAATAATAATAAAAATAATAATAATGATTTATAGTAATACTAATGAAGGATATTCAAACTTATAAGGATATATAATCAACACAAATACTAGCTATTTCACGCGCAATTTTCTGGAAAAATTAGATTTCACCATCAATTTCAGGGATGGCAATAGGATTCACGGGGAAACCGAAAATCAGTTTACAGTGAGATTGATGAACAAATTTGATTCGTCGAAAACGAGGATCTCAGTGATAAATATTACCCAACCTGATTATGTCAACAGTTTGCTATTGAAAATAGCCCATAGATGATTTACCTATTAACAGTGGTGATTTTCCATAGTTTTTTGTAACAGTTTACCAGAGGCTAATAAACATATGGAATTGGTGGTATGTGACATTGCACATGATTAAAAACAAAGTTCTGGGCTAAAACCATTCACTCTACCAAACATACAAGAATGTAAATCTGGTCCCATGGCCGATCTCTATGATGCCACAGACATGGTTGATCCAAACATGGTGTCCCCCAAAGCCACATGGAAACCTGGGTGGGGGGATGCTGAGTTTCAAGAACAGAGAGCAGTGGTTCGAAAACTGGTTGAAGTTAAGAAATGAATTCCCAATTGACGGATTGTGAATGATTGTCATACATAATCCCCAATCTATTGGTTGCTTTTTTGGTTACTATAATCATCAACCATCCTTAAACCATCCTTAAACCATCCTTAAACCATCCTTAAACCATCCTTAAACCATCCTTAAACCATACACAAAACCACAATATTCCAAAAAAAAAAACAAGGCAATATGACCACAAATAACAACCAATCAACAAGGCTTTGAAGATCGCTGTGGCCTCAAAGGAGTGATGATGAGTGATGTGACGAGGGATCCAGGGTTTATTTTATGGGAATAAACTTACCCTCTGGTAAATTAACAGTTCGACCCTGGCAGTCATCGGGGTTGGTTCAGACTAGTTTCCATTAAACATGGGTGATTTTCAGGGTCTATGTTTATTTACCAGAGGGTATATATTATTAAACATCACCCATAGTGGTAACCATAGTTCGACTTCAGTCTCGCTGCCCAAGCCATCTGGCTTGGGATCCAGTAACCCCATCTGAAGATCATCACCCATCATGGCGATCCCGTGACTGTCTCCTCAACCGGTGATGATGTTTCGACGAGGAATCTCCGTGGTTTCTATCGATGTTAATTAATATACATATAGTTTATTTTATCAGTTACCATTTTGTGTATGACTTGTTAGATATGATCTGTGTAAGTTACAATTTCACAATTCATGAATGACAGTATAAAACTATGATATTGTCCAGAGTGTATAAAGTATACAATAACATATCAATTACAAACAATGGATTTAAAAAAAATGCTATCCCCATACTATCAATATATGTATATATGTAATGTTTGATATGATGTCCCCATCCAACCTGCGAAAGTCTCTCAGAAACGGCACCTCGATCTTGGCGTTGATCTCGGTCCACTCTTGGAAGCTCAGGCGCCGGCGTTCGTGCTCCTCCACATCATCCGGAAGCACCCTTCCGCGCCACGGTCACGTTGGGAAAGCCCCAGTTGTAGAATGGGATATCTCAAAGTTAGGGAACTAGATCTTACCAGCTTAGAGAACATATAATAACTAATATCAAAATAATCTCAAATTATATAATTATTTCATATCTCTAGGGACCTTGCAGTAAAGGCTTATTCACCAATTCCTAGATGTGATGATCCTCAAACATGCTGATGACTGGGGCATGATGGAAATGGCATTGTTGGCATTGTTTTGCCAAAAAAGCGACACACAAAACAAGTATATATATATAATTAACAATACTTATTAGAGTCCATTTGGTCATGTAAACTTACATAATAATATCATAGCTCTAAAAATGGACATATTACATGTAAACATAAAGTACACATAACATCACCAGGAACCGTTGTGGCATTCCAAAGATCTTCCAGGTTTGATCCCGTTGGGGCCGCAATTCTCGCCACAGAGACGGACTCGCAGAAATGGAAACAGTACCAACAGTGCAGAAATGGAAATGGCACATTTATAGTGGATTAACATGGTTTAATATGGTTTTATAAGGATTATAATGGGATAATGATGGGATAATACTGGGAAAATGGAACAAATTACCATCTGGTTATGACTAACATAGCCATGGAAAATCCCAACCATAAATGGAGGTTTCTAGCTGGGAAAATCATCTATAAATGGGCCATTTTCCATGGTTATGTTAGTTTACCAGAGGTTAAACAATTTCGAACAACATAGGAAGACTTGGTGGTTTGAGAAACAAATTCAACCAAAGAACGACTTTTAAGTTTTTCGATGGTCCTGAGTTAGGATTCAGGGGTAGTAACTGGCTGATAAAGAACTCTTGACATCTGCCAGCCAAGGCCCGTGTAACTTGGTGACACTGGGTGCCTTGTTCCCACGCGTTGCCGGCGGTGCCTAGATTTTATCATCCAGTAGCTCACAGAAATTTAGTTACTAATTCTGGATGTAAGAAAACTCAAGAACGGTATAATGTGTACAATGTGTATATATATATCAACAATATGTAATGATCAGAATAACCAATAATAATCCATTCCCAGAGGATCCATGTATGGAATATTTACCTACATTGACCCCTAAAGTAATTTAAAATAATCCCAATGTAGGTAAATATTCCAGCACCATGGATCCTTAGGGATTATCATAATCTTTAACCTATTTATAAATAGCAATACCCTCTGGTGAACTAACATAGCAATGGAAAATCACCATTTTTAATGGGAAAATCCACTATAAATAGCCATTTTCCATTGCTATGTTAGTTCACCAGAGGGTAATGATTAGCAATAGGTTTTGATCCACTGGTCTTTAAAAACCAGAAGCTATTCATCAAACCGTGACGATGAAACCACCGCATCCTCCCTCCAAGGTCACCCACGGAATGGCCGGAAACAAAAAAAACGACAGCTGGTCATAACCTGGATGGTCATAGCCCCAAATATCTGGTTGGTTACTGGTGATTAACAATGGTTAATAATGATTAATAATGGTTCATAATGATTAATAATGGTTAATGAGATATCTGGTTGGTGGTGACTGAACATACCTGGTTAATAGTGGTTAATGATGGTTAATCATTGGTTAATTATGGCTGTTTTTTGGTTGAACCACCTACCCCTCTGAAAAATGATGGAGTTCGTCAGTTGGGATTATGACATTCCCAACTGAATGGCAAGTCATAAAATTCTATGGTTCCAAACCACCAACCAGTGGTGATGTTTCAATGTATTTTCCTGGTTTTGATCCAGCAGTTTTGAACCGTTTTTATGATTACCATCATTTTCCAGTGGCCAACAGAAACTGGTTGGTGGTATACCTACCCCTCTGGGAAATATTAGTCAGTTGAGATGATTATTCCCATATGTGAAATGGAAAATAATCCAAATGTTTGTAACCACCAATCAGGAAATAATTAAGCTACTTCATCTGCCAAACCAAGCTTGCTGGAGATTCAAAAAAATCCCATTTCAAGTCGCCCAGTCGCCTGCGGATGTTCCAACACAGCATCAGGGTGGAAAAGAGCAGCCTGCCGCGATCTGGGTCTAACCATGGGGGAAGACCTTGGACTTTTTGGTCCCTGAACAATCTGACATGGAACATCAAAATGGCGAGTTCCAATCTTAGATAACCCTTACATAACCCTTACATAGGCCTTACCCGGCCTGGTAAACTGTTGCATAACGAACTGGAGAGATCCACCATTTTGTGTGGGTAAATCAACTATAAAGGGCAATTTTCAAAAGCTATGTTAGTTTACCAGAGGATATATATATATATATATGGATATATATGGTAGGTCCAATTTAGATTCCTGAAATGGCCATTGATTTGAACAACAATTTGTATGGGTTTCCATGTCAATCTTAAGCGGTGTATAAAATCGAGTCCATGAACAACTGGAACTGCACCAGAATGTCGCATTCCGTCGCAAAAAAAACAACCGCAAAACCCGGTGGAATGTCAAGTTTAAATCATCCATTTATCATGGTGGCTATTCACCACCAACAACAACCACTACTAAGGTTTAATTAACCATATATCTAGTATACCTTCAAATATCATGGGGACTATGAACAATATATAACAATACTAACCACCAGCAAGTTGCAATCAGGGTTTAGCCTCTGGTAAACGAACAGTTTGCTATGGAAAATCAACATGTTTAATGGGTCAATTCGGCTATATTTCAGCTTTAAAAACGGCCATGGCTTCCAGTTCGCAAACTGTTTTTTCCATAAGCAGGTTGGGTATCAAGTTCCAATTAAACAAAAACCTTAGGGATTTGCATCTCAACAACGGAAGGGTTGCTTAAAGCTACCCACATGAAGGACATGGAGATGGCTACCCCGAACAGTTGGCGATCGGAAGGGCTTCGTAAATCAATGGAGACATTGCACTTCAAGAACTTCAAAGCCTTTTTTAAAGTGCAATGATTGGTTGAAGATGCCAGTAATCATTGCACTAATAAGCATTAAATTTTATAAGCATCTTCAATAATAATATATTATCACCATAATTTGATATAGCCCCATATTATAATCCAGCTATATCATATTTTGCTTATGTTTGGCCTGGTTTTTCTGATATGTTTGGCATGGTTTTTCTGGTATCCATAGGGAAAAACAATTCACCAAGCAATATCCATAGGAAATATCCTGGATTTTCACCAGTTATTCAGTTCCCTATGGATCCAAACACCTCCTGAGAAGGCGCTTAACCGTCTTAACCACCCAAATCATACCCCAAACACCTCCTGAGAAGGTACGGCGAACACCCCAAATCATACCCCAAACACTTCCTAAGAAGGTACTTGGATCCACAGGGGCTATATCCATAGGAAAAACATACTTAAAATCTCCATGAACCAACCAATTTCCGAGGCCACATTTAAGCTCCTGGAATCCCACGTGCCGTCGCGCCGTCGTGCCTAAATTAGAGAAGTTTATCACTAGGTCAACTAAGTCAACTAGGTCACTAGGTTCAAGGTAAATATTGTGCATATGTAAAAAACATGTGTATATGTACGTATTTGTAAAATATAGAATATATATATATTATACATAATAAATATATATATATATATATATTATAGTTGCCTTGAGCAGATAGAATATGGAAATACATGGAAATCTGTGGACATATAAAAGAACATGTCTCAAATGGATGACATTCTCATCAACTCCAGGGGTACGCCACCCGGTTCCCCTTTCGCCTGGACAAGCCCTCCACACTCTGCAGCACTGTGCGCAGCCGCGCGCCACAAACCTGCAAAGCTGGGATCCGGAAATTTTACAGCAGAAAAAGAGAGAGAGAGAGAGAGATATATATATAATATATATATATATACACAAAACATTACAAACGTGAAAGGTTTGAGGCACAAAAAATGTGTGGATAACACTTTTTGGGCGTCAAAGATGGCACCCGCCCAGCTATGGATCCCTTTTTCGGGTCGACAACAGACGTCCTTCAGATCCCTAGAGTTGCAGAGCTATTACCCTCTGGTTATGTCAACAGAATAGCTATTGAAAATGGCCATGGAAATAGTGGATTTTCCCATGAAAAATGGTGGATCTTTCCATAGCTATGTTAGTTTACCAGAGGGTAATGTGATTAAAACAATGCCATAAACCATCCCCCAGGAAAATCACCATTTTTATAGGTGCTATGTTTACCATCCCAAAGATGGGTGGTAAAATGCCATTGTTTTAATCACATTAGATGATAGTACCGTTATAATCCCATTTATAGTACTGTTATATATCACATGATTAATCCCAGTATAATGGACTATATATATGCTACTATTAATCTAGATGATAGTCATTAATCAATATTCATCAATAGTTGATTTACCCAGCCACAAAATGGTGGTTTTCCATAGTCTTTTGTATGTTTACCAGAGGGTAATCTAGATGATATTAAATCCCATTATATAACCATTACCATCTGGTTATTTAACGTAGCGAACTGGGAAATCCCCACTTTTAGTAGGTAAATCATCATTTCTATCATCTATTTCTATGGCCCATGGCTTCCATAGCTACCTTAAATAACCAAAGGGTTAGTTAAACTATATATATATATATAAACTAACTATGGTTTAACTATGGTTAGTTGATTAACCATACATACATACGTATATATATATAGTGTAAGATTTTAAATCCCATTATTAATGGTTATCATCCCATTATTTTCATGGTTATTAACACTAACTATGATTATCCCATTCTCCCATGATTTTTCACCATGAAAAATCCCAAGCCGGGTCACCTCCCCATGGTTTTTCGACCAATTGGACGACAACACGTCCTCGTAGCTCCGCGGAAAAAAGATAAATCATAGATATATCACAATCCATAGAGTCATTCAACTTTTATGGAGAAAATGAGGCCATGCAAACAAACGATGTTATTTTATCAGCTGTTTCTCCTTCTCTGTTTGGTACTTCATCCCTCTCTGAAGCGCTGGGATGGTGTTTTTTTCAGATATCTATGGCTGATTTTATGGTTATAAAATTGACATTTAATGATATCTAGTGGGATTTTATTGGGATTTTATGATATCCAATGGGATTTTATGGTCATTAGTTGACATTTTAATGGGATTTTATGATATAAGATTAATGTTGATAAGATTAGTAATAATTAGATATCATTAAGTTACTAATGGTTTATTTAATTTAGATGATATCTAATGGGACTTAATTAATTACTTCATATTAACGTGCCATTGGATGTAAAATCACATGAACATATAAAGATGATATGGTCATGTCCTCATGATATCTACGGATTAATGATGGGACTTTAATGGGCATTAATGGGATTATACATATCATCTGGATAGATTATAGTAATTCATCAATCTGAGAAATAAAGTCATGTGGGCATCCTTCCCCCTGCTTGCTGGCATGGTGGCGTCGGGATTTCGTCCTTATCTTTCATCATAAAACAAATATATTATAATATAATATATATATATACATATATAGATAGATGCATTGTATGTTATGCATGTAAGCATTCTCCTATCCGCCCGGCAACCCTCTCGTTTCCCAATGACATCCCCAACGACTTTCCCATGACATGATTCATATCTCCATAATCATTCTCCAGTTCAACATACTGTATACCCCTATCATATCTCATGGAGTACCACCATTTCTGCTGTTTAAATCACCATGAAAAATGTTGGTCAATCCCCATATTTGGTGGCTAATTCCCAATTTTGATCATTGAGAACAGCCAACATCATTCAGATCTTTTGTGGCGAGTGACTGGGAACATTATTGTCGTTAATTATCAACCATCAGCACTTGATGTGTTCCCTCAAAGTTTGAGACAACCCAAGTTGTGAACGAACATATTTTGTCTGGAAATTTGGTAAAGAGATATGGGTTGATCATTACCTTCCCCACGAACAACTGACATTTTGAGGGTTTACCATGGTTTACCCCATGTTTAAAGAACACCTGAGAAAAAAAAAACAACAACCACTGAATTCACACATGATACGGATCTTTTTTCATGGTCTATGGATATCTATGGGCCCAAAGGCGGTGGGGATGCTCATTCCTAGTTCTGGAAAATCAGAGGTTGTGATCCCTGCATTACTTTTTCATGGCCCCTGTTTATCTACTGTTTATGGTGATTCTTAGTAACTGTTCCTATGTTGGCTGGGTTAATACGCCAAAAACATCCGTTATATTACAACGTAAAATTCTCCTGGATCTAAAAAAAATCTCCACACGGCATGCCAGCCACTAGAAACGTAGATCATTTCCTAGTGAAACATAGAATTGAATTTGTTTTTTTGAAACCCAAAGATGTTTCAAAAAAACAAACTGGATTCCCCAGTCATGATATATTTCCGAACATGTCTTCCGTTCATCGCCAACAACCACGTACGTTTCTGTTGGAATTCCACCAGTTATAGATGCTGTTCCCATATTTCCCATATTTTCCTATACTATCTGGTTATGACTAACATAGCGAACTGGAAAATCCATGAAATAAATGGAGGTTTCGTTCGCTGGGAACATCATCTGTTCTATGGGCCATTTTTATCAATTTTTCCCAGCTAGAAACCGTCATTTTCCTATGGTTGTCCTATGGTTTTCCCATTGAAACCTCCATTTTCATTGGGGATTTACCCATCCACATCATTCCACTCGTCCTCGTCTTCGCGGGAGCTGCCCTGAGCCACAATCCAACTGCTTTTTCCAACCGTCGCAGGGATTCAGATCAGTCGAAAAACCGTAGTTTGGGGTAAATGATGCAAATCCCATTACCATCTGGTTATTTAACCCATAGGAAAATGGAGGTTTATAGCTGGAAAAACCATAGGAAAACCATAGGAAAATAGAGGTTATACCCTCCGGTAAATTAACATAGCAAACTGGAAAATGAGCATGTTTAATAGGTAAACCATCTATTTCTATGTGCTATTTTCCATAGCTTTTTGTATGTTTACCAGAGGGTGCAATATAAGTGGTGGATATGACTAACATAGCCATGGAAGCCATGGCCCATAGAAACAGATGATTTTCCCATCTAAACCTCCATTTATAATGGATCTCCCATAACTATGTTAAATGACCAGGTGGTAAAATTATTGATGTATACCCTCTGGAAAATTAACATAGACCCTGGCAGTCATCGGGGTTGGAAGATCTTTGTTTCCACTAGAAACGGCTTATTTTCAGGGTTCATGTTCATTTACCAGAGAGTAACTATTCATGATTTTTGGGGGTATACCAACCCGAATTATTTTAGAAACGGATTTTCTGAGATTAAGATTTCCGAACTCCAGTGATTTTAGAACATCATTTTCCCTATGAGAATGCGCTGGAAAATTGGAGTAAGCCTTATTTTGAGGGCGAACTCCATCGACTCCATAGGGGGTGAACTTGTTGTAAAACAGCACCAGTGAACCACTGATTCTGAGGGTTCCTGGCAAAAATACATGGTGATTCAACCATCAATAAGAGGGATAATGATGGTATTCATCATTAAATGGTGAAAAGGATTTATATAATTGTATATAATTGTATATAGATATCTATCTATCTATCTATCCATCTATCTATCTATCTATCTATCTATATATATGGGCCACGGTCAATATTTAGTACATAGCTCCAAGTCATCAATTTTTGAAGAGTGTATTATCGTTTTTCAGGTTTTGGGAATATAGCAAATGTTATCTGTTTTTGAAGAGTGTATTATCGTTTTCCAAGCCCCAGCTCAATTTCTAAAATTAAAGATGTCTCGAATACAACTTTCCATTACGCTAATTTTTGGCTGTAGCTCATATAATATAATGGGGATATAACCAATTAACAATATTATAGATGGGTTTGTCTGAACATGGGGCCTACCTCAAAGCTATGGCAATTTTTAAGAGGGATAATGATCATGCACCATCAGATTCCGAAAATTGTCAGATAAAGCCAGATAGAATTTCTTTAGGCTTTCTTCTGAGAGTTGGTCAATACATATGATGTTCCTGTATGAATGGAGAATGAATATCCATTACCACCCGCTATTCTTGGGTTTGCTTAGGGAACCCCCAAACCCATATAAACATATTCCAGATTCAGTTGGTTTACAAATGGCCGGGTCAACGAGGGACTTTTCATGGGATGAATCATCACCGACAGAAAAAAAACCCTTCACCCAGTTTACCCGGCCTGGTAAACATACAAAAAGCTATTGAAAATGGCCATAGAAATAGTGGATGTTCCCAGCTACAACATGGTGATTTTCCATAGTTATGTAACAGTTTACCAGAGGGTACGCATTTTTGATCTGAAACGTCGCTGTGCCACGAGCCGCACTTCGTTGAATGCAGCGCGAACACGGCGCAGGTCACACGGCGCCACGGTAACAGCGACGTGCTATGGGTAATTTTTGGCGAACCGTCGGATGGAGGGAAATCTTGGCATTTTTTTGCCACAAAAGTCAAGCAGCGCTTGGTTAATGATGGTTAATAGTGATTAATAATGGTTAATAGTGGTTAATTATGGGCCATTTTCCATAGCTATGTTAAATAAGCAGAGGGTATATATATATATAATGCTAGGGATAATCATCTGGTTGTGGTTAAAAAACCATCTTGAAAAATGATGGAGTTCGTCAATGGGAAGGATGACATCCCTTTCCTATTATGGAAAATAACATTAATGTTTGAAACCACCAACCAGATGATATGGGTGTGTCTGAACATGTGGCCAAAACAGTTGAACACTTCCATTTTCATGGGAACATGATGATAAATCTGGGTAAATTATAATATTTCACGTTCACCTGAATCTTGCAGCCATTTTGGGATGATTCCCCTTATTAACCATGATTCCAGGGTTCGGTCGCAGGGCTCGGTCGTGATGAAATTTACCCAGATCAATGAAATTTAGGGATACCTAACTTTCATGGCGCCATTTTTAAAATCATCCCCAGAACATACCCTCTGGTAAACTAACATAGCTATTGAAAATGGCCATTTATAGTGAGTTTTCCCATTAAAATTGGTGATTTTCCATAGCTATGTAACAGTTTACCAGAGGGTACCCCCAATCGACAAATTCACATTTGGACCCCCGAAGTCATGTTCATGGATCTAATACTAAACACATATTTTTATAATGGGATATCGGATATCCATTATGGTCAGGGGCAAACACACACGATCATTCGTATAATTCACAAACAAAATTCACAAACAATACTTTACTGGTTGGTGGTTTCAACCCCTCTCAAAAATCTGAGTTCGTCAGTTGGGATGATGACTTCCATTCCCAACTGTTTCTGGTTCCAGTCATTATCCGAGTCATGTCATACATGGTTCCCATGGTTCCAGTCACCAACAGATATCTCATTAACCATTATTACCCTCTGGTTATGTCAAAATAGCTATTAAAAATGGTGATTTATCGTGAGTTTTTCCATTAAAAATTGTGATTTTCCATAGTTTTTTGTATGTTTACCAGAGGGTAACCACCATTAACCACCATGAAAACCATCATTAACCAATATATGGAAAGTCATAAAATTCATGTTCCAGTCACCACCAACCACTATAGATTTGCAAAGGCATCATTTTTAGCAAGCCAGGTTTAGATCTGGAAAGGCTGTCCAATGATTGGAATCATCCCATGGCCCTTGCTGGCAAGGCAGCAAGGGATGGGAATAGGTCTCCATGATTGTGCCGTCACAATGAGCAATCTGATGACTATCCAATATGATGGTTATGAGATATGGTTAATGGTTATTATATGGTTAATAATACTGTTAATATTAATGATGGTTAATAATACATATAATAATCTGGTTGGTGGTTGAACCACCTACCCCTCTGAAAAATGATGGAGTGAGTTTGTCAGTTGGGATGATTTTCCATTCCCAATATGATGGGAAAATCATAATCCATTCATGTTCCAGACACCACCAACCAGCAATTATTGGAAGAATTTCCTGACCCAAGCAATGAGTCCGATTATGGGTATTTTTTGAGCCTAAAACCATGCAACTTGCTGACTAGTTGAAAGTACCTCAATACAACTGAGGTCGCAATACCGTATATTTGATCAAATGTTGAATTAATGTGAATTAATCAAGTGTCTTTTGTTATTTTTGAAACACTGTTTTTTAATATGTTTGAATAATCAACTGATGACTAATTTTGATCGAATGTTGTTCTGAGCCACAAAGTCTCTCTCTGCATCCGAGGTGTTTCTTAGCTCTTGCTGTTCTGTCACTCTACTCATAAGAAAGCTGAAATCGATCTGCCAGCGCTGCCAGCTTCACAAGAAGATCTTGTCGCCTGCCACGGCATCACCAAACCTATGAGAGGTATGGGTCAATCAGTACATACCGCGTCCAAAAGTACGTGTAGGGAATGGTGATCATATGAGATCATGAATTATACACCCAAAAATATAATCTTTCCGTATAGATCATGATCGTGGTCTATCTGCAATCCATAAAAGTACAGGCGCGTTTTCCTATCACAAGAAGACTAAATCAACCATCCTAATGGGATATACTGGGAGATACAATGGAATACAACAAACAAAATGATGCTTGGAGTTTGTCTGAAACTTGAGTATGTGCCCCACATGGCAATTTAAAGACCAAAGGATTGAATAAAATGTCTCAAAATCTCAAGCATGGGTTTGTCTCTAACTAGGGAACCCATTCCAGGGTCTGTCATACATTTCTCCCAAAGGAAGTCCATAACTTCGGATCTACTGCAGAGACACAGCCATACAGCCAGTATTTGGATGACCATTCTAGTTGGTAAGAGGTCGATAACCAAAATGACCAAAAATTGACCTCTGATTCTTCAGCGAAGCCTACCGCGATCTGTTTTAAAAACGAAAAAAGCTTCAAACTGCACCCGAAGCCGACGAAAATTGTCCCCGTCTACCCTCTGGTAAACATACAAAAAACTATGGAAAATCACAATTTTTAATGGGAAAACTCACTATAAATGGCCATTTTCAATAGCTATGTAACAAATTACCAGAGGGTATGTCTTTATTTGACCCGTCTCGGAAATCATCCACTAATAGATAAAGCTGGAAAATCCCTGCCAAAATCCCATGATTTTTCCAGCAAACTTAAGTCAAACTGTTGACCTCCATGGCGAGGTCGGGGAGCCGCCCGCCATGTTTGATCACTGCAGTGCCATGGCTACCAGTTATAACTGGTTATTTCACTGGGATGAAATACATTCTATAAATGGGGTGACTTGTTAGTACTTATAACTGATAAATGGATATAAATGGCCTTGATTACTGGCGTTCTGGGATGATCGGAATCCTACCCAACCAGGTCTTTATTCAACAGGTCATCCGTTAGGTAAATGGGCCATGGCCGGCCGACAGGCCGCAAAGTATAAAAAATGGCGAGTTCAATGACCAACAAAATTCCAATGGGGATTTAGATGGAATTTAGGCTCATGAAAATGGAGGTTCATAGCTGGGAAAATCAACTACCATATGGGTTTAATAGGTATATACCAATGGTAAACTGTTGCAGAACGAACTGGAAAGATCCACCATTTTTTTCCATGGGAAAGGTCACGAACTAAATGTGGCCATTTTGGGCACATGGAATCTGGTGAAGCATCCAACCAGAGGGCGCTCGCACCTCCATCTCTCAAGACCTGGGAGGTCTGGGAGGTCTGGAGGGTCTGTGGCCCGTATTTCTTTTTGGTGAAAAAACATGGTGAATGGTTCAATGGATTGATTTAACAGAAAAATCTGAACACCGGAAAAAAACAAAAGATGCTTTTAATTTGAATCGAATAAAACATGTCAGGAATGGTTGATGATTCATTATGATTCATCATGATTCATAATGGTTACCCCTCTGGTAAACATACAAACAACAATGGAAAGATCCACCATGTTGTAGCTGGGTAAATCCACTATTTCTATGGTGGATCTTTCCATAGTTATTTTGACATGAGCTACCTCCAAAACTCTATTGCCCCAAAATGGAATATCTATGTTTCCTTCGTTTTTGCAGGTTTTGAGCTTTATTCCATTCCAATACATATCCCTTACATAGACCTTTTTGGTGGTAGCCCACATAACCAGAGGGTAAGATTGGTGAAGCGTCAGTGCATGCCATTCTGTGAATCCCCTAGATTCGGATTTCAAAAGCAGGCACGGCTGGATGTTTTTCGTGATGTACAAAACTTGGATTTGCTTCAGATGGCCCAACCATATCACATATATAAATAAATACATAATAAATATATATATATATAATTGTATAATTATGTATATATATATATATATACATAGATTCCCCACATGGTGGAAAATCAACAATAATAACCAGCTTAAACACAGGCAAACTATCCAAGGTTAACCCAGCCTTGGTGGGGGGATGGCATTCATCAGGGCACACCATGTCCCACTTGAACGCAATCCTGGCCCTTTGGTGGATCGCTACTTGGGGGATCACTAATTACTATCAACCGTCTATCTATCAACCGTCTATCTATCTACCTATCTATCTATTCATCTATCTAATCCCTTCTTCCTACTACTAAACCCCACCAAACAAAATCTAAAAACTAGGGCCCGCGTTAAATTTCGGGACTGGCCAATTTGATTCTTAATTTATTCCCTTTAAAACACAATTTAGAAATGAAGGGCCCATTTGTGGGTTTCACCCCTTAGTAATAAAAACTAGTCAACCCCGGGGTGTTTCTTATTAGGGTCTGTCTTTTAAGATCGAAAACAAAGTAATTAATATATTAAGGTGTTTAATTTAATATTTGGGGACACCTTCGAAATCAAATGTTTGGCAATATTGTAATTAGGTTTTAAAAGAACATTTAATCGATATGGGAAAAAAAAAGTTGTTTATTAAGGTTTTTAATGCACTATTAGAGGAAAGCTTCGAAATCTTTTTTTTTTGGCAGTGTTTCAATTAGGTTTTAAACGAAATCTAATCGATTGTGAAATTGAGCTTTTTTTTAAATTAAGGTGTTGAATTCAATATTAGGGGGAAGCATCGAAATCACTTTTTTGGCAATATTCTAATTAGGTCTTAAAAGGAAATTTAATTAATCAATTTTCAAATAAACAATTCTGTTTTTGTATTAAAGATTTTAATTTAATATTAGTGGGAAGCGTCGCACCCTAATACTCAATACCCCCTAAACAAAAAACTACTGCACGTGTTTATTATTCAGGGTGGGGGGGCCAAATTTGGAATTAGGAAGAAGGGATTATCTATTTATCTATATATTTATTTGTCTCCCTCTCTATATGTATATATATATATTCATTTATGTACATATTATGTATACTTGGCACCCATTATGTACATGTATATGTATATCTGCTACACTGCCCCCCAAGATCAGTGGGGCAACATGTTGGAAGTTCCAAGGGCGATGGATTGGATTGATGCAAGTAAATCAATCATCTTATAACTACTTGGAGGACCATTCCACTTAGACTAGCCAAGTAATTCAAGTAACAAATGGGATTACAATGGTTATAACCTATTCTATATCTAGTGATTAGTATTAGATCAATTATCTTAGTAACACCATTTTTTTAATCCCCTATTCATATATGGGATAACCGTACGAATCGGAGACTTACCAAGCAAGGGATGACTTCATCACTTTCGATTCATGGGATGACTTTTCAAGTAGGGAGCATCACCTTGTATAGTGACCCTGTGGGTAAGTTCATCCATTGCCACGTAGCAACAAACAGACGAAACGTTAAGATCCATTGGACATACTTAAACATCATCGAGTGTCATGACCACATAATGAAACCTAATTAAAAGATAATGGAAAATAAATTAACATTGTCAAGCATCATACTACAGCAGATTGTATCATATTGCATTACACTACCCCGGCAAGACATGATGGACACTTCATGAAACATGATTCAACCACCCAAAATGGGTTTGTCTTGATATACCTTAATTTCCAGATTTCAAGACCTGTAAAACATATATATATATATATGTATTATATTTATTCTAAATCAGCTTAAACTCTAAGCCTCATTAAGACAAACAAACAAACAAACAAACACGAGAGGTACATATATCAAATATAGCGGTAACATGACCAATATGTCCCCCCTCCTGTTGGCGATCATTTACCCATATATTTACCTTTTGTTTGGGTTGCAGTAACCCACTGCCCTCTGGTAAACTGTTACATAACTATAGAACATCACCATGTTTAATGGGTAAATCAAACATAAATCACCATTTTCAATAGCTTCTTGTATGTTTACCAGAGGGTATAAACATCCATTCATTAGAACATAGCCAAGATTGGAAGTTTGGGTGGTTGAATGACTGGTTGTTGGTTTCAATCCCTCTAAAAAATAAGAAAGTCAGTTGGGATGATTATTCCCAATACATGGACAAATACAAAATGTTCCAAACCACCAATCAGAATGATGTTTGAATGATGTTTATAAAGCAGCAACCCATTATGACATCAGCCCTGGAGGCCGTTGTGCGGCGCCTGCACCACTTTGGGGAAGGCGAACCACTCGGGGATCTCTTCCCCGCTTCGAAGTCGCTTGCGAAACCTCGATGAAACGATTCGGCCGGGATGAACAGCTGCAGGTGATCACCAAAATATGATGACAGCCATCATGGAATTCACGAAATATTATTATGATGTTTCATTCGGGGATATTTAATAATATGATTCATATTTCCTTTTGTTGCATAAATAGATGTCATCATCAAGGAATATTTAATGGAAAACAAAATATCTGCATATACCATTTAAACTGGACTATTCTTATTTTTTGAGTTCATATTATATGGGGAAAAAACATCTATTATGATATCGTTATTTTTGATAAAAAACAATATATCCAATCATGTAAATGGTTGACATTTAAAGATCACTCATATATGGCAAATATAGTAATAGTAATACCCTCCGGTAAATTAACATAGACCCTGGCAAATAGGGATTGGAAGATTAGTTTCAACTAATCAATGGCTATTTTCAGGGTCTATGTTAATTTACCAGAGGGTAATAGGAGATAACATGATCTGTAATGGATATAGAAGATGATCTATGATTCAAATACTGGGAACATATCATCGACATGATTCTAATGGGATATAGTTGATATAATTGGATATCATGGGAGATAACGTGATTCAAGGGCAAGTCCATGGTGGTGTCAGCAAACTTGGCTGGACAATCCCCGAACTGAATGGAGGTTTATAGCAAGGAACTCATCTGTAAATGGTAGGGTTTTCCAGATATATGTCAATTTATCTGATGGTAATTTCTTTTCAACATACATGGATTCTATTGAGCATCATAATTCATCCACAAATCATGAATTCTAACTCCATTTTATCAAGTGGTCAATACCCCAGTATATCACTATGATGGTTGATTGTGCATCCTCTTGGTTCATTGACATCCAATCAAAACTCCATTAACTTCCCTATTAAATCACAACTATAAAACCAATAAGAACATTGGGTTGCCATAAATATGGTTAAACAACCCCAATTATTTGATTATTATCAAAACCGGATTAACTTCATAAAAATATGTTTGGGTTATATCCAATTAATGACGATGAAACAAGAGCAAGCATATTAGATCATGTGATTTGGGGTTTAATGATACATTGGGTTATATCCAGTTATATCCATTGTAGATTGCCCTTAAATTAAATCCCATTAAAACTGCGAATTGTATCCATTATTGATATCAAGGATATCCCCACGGGCAAATACAAACAAACAAAGGATTGGTCAATGGCCGTTTCAGGCAACCTAAATTGGAAGTACCTACCATATATAAGGCCTTTTTTAAAGGCCTATGTAACGGAATATCCCCAATAAATATGGCCAAAAATATGGTACAGTACCTACATTTTAGGATCCTGAAGATCTCCCAGTGAATTGGGGCCAACTGTTCCGTTCAGCAGTTACCCGGCCTGGAAAACATACAAAACGTTATGGAAAATGGCCATAGAAATAGTTGATATAACAGCTACAAAATGGATCTTTCCACAGTTAGGTTAGTTTACCAGAGGTTATAAGCCGATGAAGTTTATGATCCCAATACTGGGTGACACATGGTGACACAAACCTCACTGCGACCTGGAGTGATGTTTAGCAAGGGTAAGTATCCCATGTTCTTATTTATGGTTAGTGAAAAACGATTTATTTCTGGTGTGATCTTTTGGAGATCGCCCAGAGCTCAGGGCGATAAAAGGTACCATCGCTTCTCACAGCCCATATTAGCGCCGCATCCGCGAGGTCTGAAGCAGCGCCCATCACTTGTGTTCCACTCTCATGGGAAGCTTTTTGCCATTAAAACATATTAAAACATATTAAATTAAAACAACAACAACAACAACAACCTTTCCACAACTCTCATTCATACACCGTTTGGTATTCCAATGCGGTTAAGTTTAGACCTGCTGGCGATGTGGATAACACCTAGATTTTGTCAACATGCTGATCATCTTTCTCACCAGACAGAAGGCTGTGTTGGGTCACGCCAGGGTCACGGCGGTGGTGAACTCAAGCCAACCATGACATAGGTCTTCGTTAAATGTTAAATGCTCTTAACAATTACCAGTTAAATCTAACACATGCCCGTTAAATATGCTCTTACTTAGGCAGGTCGAAACCAAAAACACGACTTTCGAAAAAAGCGATGTTGTGCTTGAAAATCCCGGAGGCATGCCTCTTAAAATTACAATAAAAGGACAACTAATATCAAATCCCATGAATATCCCATTCATATACCATTGGTATTCATTAACCATTAGTATACCATTCATATCAGGAACATATGATACCCTATATGGAGGCTTTACCCCAAATAGGGCTACCCCCATAGCTGGATGATAAATCCCATGGATGGCATCCCGGATCCAAAAATGGCTGAGAAATGGGGCAACATAAATTGGGATGAAACCAACAAAAACATCAAGTCAAATACCGCACCTAGTTGTTTCTTTTTGCCGCAGAAATCCATGAGTTTCCCGTTTTAGAAGTTTCTCTTGGTCAAAAAAGTTACTTGCAGTAATTTGCGCATTCAACTGTTGATAAAATCAGCTTGAATTGTCCATTGGTCCATGAATGTGTCATATGTTTCAATCCATAAGTCCAACATCTAGAAACCATACTAATACCCATGACGGATCCATGTATGCTATATATGCTAACATTTGGGGTATATTGATGGTAAATGTTACCATATATAGCATACATGGATCCTATGGGATATTGGTGTTTCTACTTTTGCGGCTCTGACAAAAGTATTTCATAACAACATCTGGTAACAATTTTCATCTAGAATAATTATATCAAAGTCATACTTAATCAACTCGAATTTGCCTAGGCATATCTCACACTCTGATCCTCTCCAAGGCACTCCGTCCCTGAAAGTTTGTTGATCTTCAACCCCTTTGCCTCGCGTGTTCACGGAAAACTGGGGGGTGGTCGGATGGTCCAGTCATAGACGAGATAATCATAGTTATGATAACTCTCAAAATCATCAAAAACATGTAAGTTATTGTGTAAGTTTATTAATATGACCATATGGCCAAAAAAATGAGGCGTATATGGGATAACCACACACACACAGGATTTCAACTTAGACCTCTGAAGAGAACCGCAAATCAGCCATGGCTCATATCATTTCATTGTAGGTTTACTGGAACAAAAATGATGGACATCATATGCATAGATCATAATATGTGTTGTTACTGAAAAATCATATATATATAGTGTTTCAATATAATAATGTGGTGTAGTAATATAGTACCCTATATGTTGTTGCTGATCAATATTATATACATATATAACATTATAATATAACCAGTACCATCGAGCTGCCCAGATATCGAAACCCCCATTCCCCCACCTTGGCATCCACATCGGTCATATAACCTGACAGGACGGCAGGACGGACTGATCCCCACGTGGAAAATCAGAGGTTGTCATCCCCACATCACTCTTTCATGGCCCCTGTTTATCTACAGTTTATGGTGATTATTAGTAATTATAACTATATGTTGGGTGAAAAACACCATCAAGAAAAGAAAACACATTCACAAGATCAACTCATGTTTTTATCCCACATTTATCCATTTATAGATGGATTGTCCATTATAAACATGTATAACCCATCCATTTTCAAGTGTTCACCCAGCATTCACAGACAGCATCATCCGCAAGGGCCCCCGGATCCCCCCCGTGGGCCTCGTTCGTTGCCCTCGGCTCCTACCTTGGTGAACCCAAGGACAAGTCAAATTTAGGTGGCAAAAATCCTATAACATAATAAATGTATTGTAGTAGTAGCTATAGAAATGTAAATGTAGTAACTATATAAAATGAATATATAATTATATAATTATATATAAACATAAAGGTAGCAACTATAGAAATAAAACCCACAACAAAAAATGCCAAAATGCTTCAATCTCACAGTGTGTTTTTCTTCTCTAACCACATTTTCTGTTTTTGTTGGGTTATAAATGGTTATAACCATATCTATATGTTGTAACTTATATTGTGCACATCATAATTTAACTATATAAGAATCATTTATAATAACTATATTTGCATATCATAATAAAACATATGTTGTTTTCATTTAAATAAACCGCTATTGACCACTTATGATTCCTACGATGATTCTCCAAGTACTGTGTAGATGTCCACGTTTACTGGTTACAGCAGTATTATTTTTTTGATCCCATATGTTTATCTTGGTGCGATTCAATTTTCCTTGGACAGTTGCTTTTGTTTCACCATTCCTGAAGGTAAATTCCACACGTGTTCTGCTTGAATCCCACATTTCATCATGCATAAGTCCCGCATAGATTCGATGCTTTAATCCCGCATTTCCATAGTCATATTGAAACCATGCAGAAGTTCAAACCATCATTTTTGTTCTGATTCCATCCCAAATTAGTTTGATAGTTCAATCCCAACTGTTCATTTTTCAAACATTCCAATCTGTGATGATTCATTTGTTTAATGGAATAATCATATTCATGGCTGAATCCCAACATGGCTAAATTCTAACCTGTGATGGTTCACAAAAGTTCAATATGCTTCACAAATATCCATCCCTTGGTGTTTTTCTGAACAATCCCTTTATGTTTTTTGTTCACGTGGTTTTCACCTGTTCATCTGCTTGGACTGTTCTGTTCCAATCTCCGTTTTTTTCTCGCATCCCAGCGACATAGACCATGTTGGGGTAGTCCACCACCTTGACATTCAGTTCCGCGGAATGTTTCTTTCCCATGTCTTGGGCCTCGCGGAAAAAATTGGCGCAGAGAAAACCATGGAAAAACATGACGAATAAACCAAAAAATATGGAACCTATGGACTTCAATGAATGAGCCAAACAAATTTATGGTAAATGGATGGTATTTTTTTTGGGATAGTAATTCATGATATATGAATTACCATCCATCAATTACCATTCATTCAGAATGACCATGAAAAAAAAGGATATTACCATGTGGATGAATGGAAATGGAAATTGTTATATTCCCAACATATATCCATATGGAAATGGTTATATTCCCAGTATCGACATGTTACATTACCATGAAATGTTATATTCATTCGTTATGGAAATTCCAAAAACATTCCCATGTGGGATTACTCTCCCATTTTTTATGGTCATGTTCATGTGTAATTTATGGATGGATAGTGGGCATGAATTCAATTCTCCATGGCTAATAATATAACAAATGAGTGGACATAGTGATTCATTATAGTAAATAAATGATTTTTTACTCATGTAGTAAATATATCAATCAATTTTTCATACCAATGGATATGAATTCAATGAAAATCATGGGTAATTGAAAAAATGTGAGTTCTAATGGGGTTCTAAGGAGATGATTTGCTTTCAACATGTTTTTTGTTTCATAAAATGGGGGCATCTAATGAATGTTACATATATATATTATTCATATACATATTATCAAATAATATGAATAGATAATAATAATAATAAAAATAATAATACCAATAATAATAATAGTTGAATATATATATATATATGGGAATATAAGGAACAATAGCAGGGAATTTAATATATTAATCGTATATTGATCTTTTTTTGGGTTGTGAATGGCGTTGGATGAGGATATAATCAGAATAAAAGTAGGAAGGAACAGTGGAAGTAGAAATACTAATGGAAAAATATGGTTGTCAAACAGTTGTCAAACATAACATAATTAATATTTATTATTATGTATTGTTTGACAACCCCATACTTTTGCATAAAATACTAAGACAATATTGTAAAACAGTTGTCAAACAATAGATAATTTTCCAGACCATTTTGCAATGCTAAATCTCTGTGAGGTTTTTCAGGATATGGTCTGCAGCAATCACCATAAAGAAATCCAACCACATTGGATATTGGCTGCATAAACCATTGATAATTAGGGTATGATAATCCTTTCATGTAATGGTTTGTGGCAAATACTCAGAAAAAAATCTTGCCGAGCTGGGTACAAGGCAGTGTCAACCCTAGTTATGTTTGTTGCTTTATAAACCCATTAATTGCGGCGATATCTTGGTAGAAACAAACTTCGCTAACTGTGGGGCACCACATTGTATCACATATTCCATCGTTTATAAGCACAAAAATCACACATTCATCTTCCTTTCCCTAGTCAGTGCACCCAAGAAACATCATAATGTCTGATGGTGCGATCCCCAGTTTCAAATGTTAATCTCCAATGTGGTTACCCTCTGGTAATTTAACATAGCTATGGAAAATCACCATTTTTCATGGGAAAATCCACTATAAATTGTGATTTTCAATAGCTATGTTAAATTACCAGAGGGTACTCAATATCTGAAGTGACCAATTTGCACTGGTCAACTTATCCGAATGTGTTGTGGCCAAATCTGGGAATCTCGATTTACCATGGCTGGTTTTAAGCTTCCAATTTACCCGGCTTGGTAAACATACAAAAACTATGGAAAATCATTATTTTTAATGGGTAAATCAACTATAAATGGTCATTTTCAATAGCAAACTGTTAGTTTACCAGAGGGTATCATGATTGATGTTCCTTTCTTGAAACGTGTCATTTCCTACAGGCAAAACTACATCTCCTCCAAATTAGCGGTGGTTCCCCACTTCCTATGCCATTTACTCCCACATGTTGCAATTTTTTCCTGGATATGTCGATAGGTTCCCCAAAAAAATTGACCCAGGTCGAGATGGGTCAAGCTTAGACCCCCACAAAAAAAAAAATACCACCTGGCAAACCAACATAGCTATGGAAAATGGCCCATAGAAATAGATGGTTTACCTATTTATAGCATGGTGGATCTTTCCAGTTCGTTTTTTGTATGACCAGAAGGGACCCCGTGGCAAACGTGTGGAACATCCCTTGGAGGTGCCCTTGTTGCTGGCAAAATGATCTACCATCTGATTATGACTAACAGTTTGCCATGGAAAGATCCACCATGTTTAAGAACGGTAAGCCATCTATTCCTATGGGCCATTTCCCGTGGCAAACTGTCAGCCATAACCAGAGGCTATCGATGGATTTCTGCCACGTTTGACCGGATGGTGCCCTTGGTTTTTCGGAATTCCCCCATGGATTGTGAAAATGCCCATTCCATAATCCCCAAAAAACTCTCTGGTAAACATACACAAAACTTAACATAACCATAGAAAATCCACCAGTTTGAAGACGTAAATCAACAGAATCAACTATTTCAATGGCCAATTTTCAATAGCTATTTTGACATAACCGAGGTTTTCACCAGAAAACCCCTCCTCATAGGCTCCATAGAAGTCCTCGCTGGTCAGGGTACTTTTCCTGGGCATGCAGCGGGGATGCTCAAAAAGAAAACCATCAATATCTATGTATATATATATATATATACATATACATATACACATCATATATATATATGACATATTACACACATATAAATAGACATGTATATATCATATAATATATACATACATACATATGTATATATAAAAACAAATATGTATGCATTATGAATGGTATCTGGTTGTACTTTCCACCCATGCCAAATCACCTGCAATAGTCATAGCGGCTATTGAGCTTATCCATCCCCAAATTGGATAAAGGGAATGTTTTTTTAGGAAACCTCAACTTTGAAGAAACTTTATGCTGGTTGGTGGTATAATTACCCCTCTGAAAAATATGAGTTCGTCAGTTGGGATGGTGACATTCCCAATATATGGGAAAAAGACATGTTCCAAACCACCAACCAGATTATCTCATTAACCATTATTAACCACTATTGACCACTATTAACCACTATTAACCACTATTAACCACTATTAACCACCATTATCCACCATTTCATACAGGTTCCTGTCAAATGTCCCAATAAAATCCCAAGAAAATCCTGGAAGTTCAGCAAGTTGCCGGCCTGGAGGAGATTGCTATGGCCTGCACTGAATTACCTTACGCTTCGTATCTTGAAAACATACATGGCTTAATAAGGGTAAACCAATAATAAATCACCCCATGTTTGATGGTTCATACCACCTATTTATGGTGATTTGGGGGATGGTTTATTACTGTTTTAACCACTTTATTAACATTAATGTTATAGACCAAACATCAGTTGGTGATATCCCAGTTTGCAAACCAACAAACTTGAGACTTCTAAGAGCCGCGGACAAATTGTTTCGCCCCATACATTGATTTATCGAGGTGCTGGTGGAGCATAGGTCATCCGTGCCTTCGCATGGTGGTCCGATCCGATGGGTACGTCATTTGCCGACCCCATGGGTACATCTTGAGCTGCCGCAGAACGCTTCTGTGTCTGAAACATTCGAGGGGGTGCCATTGGTGCAGTGAAAGTATGTGAAGAAGCTGCTGCATGGTGCTCAGACCATTCTTGGGAAGCAGGCGTCCTTGGCAACAAATCTTTGACCCATGGATATGGGAAGTTCGCGTCCTTGTTTCCCGTGTCAGGCTTTCGCTATATATATATGCATCTATATCCCGCAGAATTAATCTTTTTAGTGATCATATCTACGTAATATGCCTGTTATCCCACGACGAATTCCCATGTCTTGTAGTCATATCCAAAAAAAACTAAAACCAGGTGTTTTTTTATCATCCAGAAAAATCCACAGATTCAACCAACCATCATATAAAATCTATCCTAAATTTCTGCCCACAACCCATGATGATAAAATCACGATCTTTAAATCGCACCAAATCTATCCATATCGTTCCATGGGTCAGACTAATTCCACATATATTGGATAGTATAACTCCGCATTTCACAACCAAACAGCAGAGGTTTGGCAGCCACTGCTTGGGTATAACCAATTAATATGCGTGTTTTTTTTTTTTTTGATATGTTTTGATGGCCCGGTTTTTTTTGTCCAACTATACATGGCACCAATTGGTATCAGGTGGTGCTTATAGTCGGCTAAGTTTGCCCTTAAGTAACAAAACTCAGGCTTATTGTAGATATACCCACAATTAATATCAATTAATGATGTTTACCAAAGGGTATAAACATCCATTCATTAGAACATAGCCAAGATTGGAAGTTTGGGTGGTTGAATGACTGGTTGGTGGTATACCTATCCCTCTGAAAAATGATGGAGTTCGTCAGTTGGGATGATGACATTCCCAATATATGGGAAAATAATCCAAATGTTCCAAACCACCAACCAGCCCACAAGTAAGGATGATTATACACCAACTTAAAACTGGGGGCACCACCTCGTATTGGATATCTCCAAGTGTGGCTCTTTATGATTATTGGACACGTTTAGGTGGTAAATCCCAGTATATCCGTATCCGATATTTGTCAATGTGGCAAACACCAACCAACAGTTGGGCAAACCATATTTCTTGGCATCAACCATATGAAGCAACAAAACACATATGACACCGTTAGAACAACAATCCATATACCAATATACATATTGTATATATAAATATATATATATATACATATACAATTATATATTACATCCCATAAATGTTGAATCTCCAATCAATGTAATCTATAATATAATTTTCTTTAAAAAAGAAATATAGCCTCCCTTTTGGAGAAGCCATTCGTTAAACCCTTCCGCTACTTTCGTTCGAGGCTCGTGCCCGCCATATCGCGGCCGATGATGAAGTGGGTGGCACCGAAGTTCTTCCGGATGATCCTCGCTTTGCGGCTCGTTCCAACGAGAAATTTCGATCGTGGACCCGAGAAGTAACTGCTGGGAAGGAGCGGAGCAGCAAGAAGTGTGTGTAAAAACAATAGAATTATATATATATATATATACGTAAGCAACATATGCAAATATAATAACCTATATATATATATATGTATATACTGTATGTAAATATCAATATCTAGTATACGGTAATACATTAATATATCTATATACACATAGCATATTGTATGTTGTGAACATCTGCAGGCTGCCAAGGATTTCCCACAAGTCTAGTAGCAGGGGGGATACCCGGATACCAATTACATGTTAAAACGTCTTTCAGGGCAACCATAGTTGCAAGATCGCAATAAACATTGGATAACCAATGATGAACTGTTATCCATCAGTGTGACTACCTGTGCAAAAAGTTTATAACTCACGTCTCTATCAAAAGAAAGGGCGGTTCCATTGACATGCTTCGGTCGCTTAAGAGTAGGGTATCCCCAACTCTAGTAGTTTACTATCATGTTCCCATCTAAAACCCAATTTTCGGACATACCCATTTTGTGGGGTAGATTCTTGTCTTATGTCTTGGTTCTATCCTAAATTTTCTGCATTACATGCCCATCGTGGCTGGTTTTACAACCCCTTGAAGCCTTCTTTGGACAAAAAAAAACATGTCCTGATCTATGGCTACCATACTCCCACATATTGGCGTTACTCTCTGGTAATTTAACATAGCTATGGAAAATGGCCCATTTATAGTGAATTTTCCCATTGGAATCCCAGCCACATATCTGTATTTGTTGCTTCAATCCCTCAATTCCCATGGGTTTTGTTCAAATCATTGCCAATCAACCACAGGGCCCCTGCAAAAAAAGACTCAAATTCTTTGCTGGTGAACGTAGATATTCCCATTTTCATACCAAAAGACTAGTTAGGATTAGTTTGTATCCATCTAGGATTAACCTAGAAATTTCCCCAGAAAATATACGCAAAAAAAAACATGCACATCATGAAATCTGATGATTACTCTAGGGTAAACTGACATAGATTCGTGGTTTTCCCCTTTTTTCCCCATGAATTCACATATTTTTTCTGATCCATCTGAGCGACATGTGCTGAATGGCCTCCCTCGGCCCAGCCATCTTCATGGAATAAGGGAGGTAGGACCAGCGGAAGTTCTCGCCCGCCCACTTCCTCTTCGACGGCTGCAGTGATGACCATCTATTAGTTATAACTGGTTATAACTGGGATGAAATACATTCTATAAATGGGGTTTTGTTAGTAGTTATAACTGGTAAATTGCCATAACTGTGTGACATCAACCCCACAGCCAACTCACCCAATTCATATGCGGGGTAACATGGTAACATCTATGTTACATTTTGTCAATGGACATGACTCAATGACTCATTGACCACTTACTTTAGTGACCATTAGTAACATGTGGTTTCATTCGCCCGAGGTCCGAAGTTTTTTATAATAAAATGTGGGGAAAACAGCAAAGTCCAGGTCCCGTGCGCCCAAGTTTGGAGCTTTCCTACAGTGGGGGTATCCCAAAATGCATAATTTATAATGGTAAATCGGTAAATCCCATGAAAATTGATGATTTTTGGGGGCAAAACGCCCAAGTTTTTTCCACAAGCCCACTTTTTTATGTGTACATCCCAGTGCATCCCCCTTGATATCCCCATTGATATCCCCATTGATGTTGTTTTTATATCTGGTTGGTGGTTTCAACCTACCTACTATTGGTTGGTAATATACTGTTAATATGAATGGTTCATATTAATGGTTATTATACGTATGGTTAATCACTGGTTAATTATGGCTGCTTGGTGGTATACCAACCCCTCTGAAAAATGATGGAGTTAAAGTCAGTTGGGATGATTTTCCATTCCCAATATGATGGGAAAGTCATAAAACATGTTCCAGTCACCACCAACAGATATGCTTTGATAGGACATCAAAGTGGGGATTTATTCATCTCGTGGTCCAATCCCATATGCTCCATGTATGGAATATTTACCAACATTTGCCCTACAAATCACCCAGCTTTGTAGGTAAATATACCAGCACCATGGAGCATCTGGGAATGAAAGTTGTAATCCGAGTCTCTTGTACTCTGGCTCTTCTTGCAAAACCTCATAGGTCTTGATACCTCAGACTCTCCACAGCAAGGGCTCACAGTCGATCCAACGGGGAATGCCGGTTGGAAAGCAATGGAAAAGGACAGATCAGTGGATATACCCGGCCTGGTAAACGTTTACAGTTTGCTATTGAAGCCATGGCCCAGTCGATTGATAGCTGATTTTCGAATTAAACCAGAGGTGATTTTCCAACCAACCAACCAGCAAACAGTAGTGATTACCCTCTGCTTATTTAACATAGCGAACTGGGAAATCACCATCTTAAAAAACGGTAAATCCTCATAAATCCCCTATCAATGGGCCATTTTCCATATTTCCATAGTTACGTTAAATAACCAAAGGGTATATACCCAATGAAATCCAGTTTTTGTGGTTAAAACATATTATCATATCTTAGCACCAACACCTACTGCATATGTGGCGGTAAAATTACCCATGTGTTTCATGCTATAAATGGCACCTACCAACTTTGGTTGTTTGTTGCTTCGTTGCTAAAGGTTTCGCCTTTTATTGGGATAAATGGTAAATCTACAATCAATCTAACCTCCTAAAACTCTCAAAAACTAAGTGTGTCGCTATGTTGTATCCAAACATCTGATTAAATCACCATGTTAGACGATGCAATACACTTCAAAACATCCAGTCACAGGTGGACAAGCTAAGTTGGTTCATAACTAATGCAACTTATTTCATTTGGCCTTGTAGTAGATATATCATGATATCTCATGATATATCCATACTTAATGGCGTTTTATTTACCAACTTATCACGTTTTTTTGGGGCACCACTTTCTATTGGAATCTGTTGGATATATGGATAGCCCGCCGGATGGGATAGCCCAGACTGCACCATGTCATTGCCAATCAGCCAGAGGACCCCTGCAACAAAAACCTAAAATTCTTTGCTGGTAAACGTAGATATTCCCATTTTCATACCAAAAGATTAGTTAGGATTAGTTTGTATCCATGTAAGATTAGTGAAAGTATATATTCAATGAAAAACATATACTGGTTGGTGGTTTCAACCCCTCTGAAAAATGATGGAGTGAGTTCGTCAGTTGGGATGATTTTCCATTCCCAATTCATGATGGGAAAGTCATTCCATCCATTCCATGGTTCCAGTCACCACCAACCAGATTATCTCATTAACCATTATTAACCACTATTAACCACCATCATGGCTGTTCCAGTCACCACCAACCAGTATTATATTACATTATATTCACCCATTTTCATGATTAATGACCATATATTAACCATATATTAACCTTATATCTCATTAACCATTATTAACCATCATTAACCACCATTAACCACCATAGTTTTGCTGTAGCCTACCGTCTCGCCACGTCATCATATCGTCACGAGAAACGTGTGGCACCATCGATGTCCCCCGGCTGCGTGGGACCACAGGTGGGATGCACCAGGATGATGCTGTTCTCCACGTCCTTGTTGGCGTGCACCTCGGGCGTGCACCGTTGAACGAAACACCGATGGAGAGGGTACCGGAAATCCCCAGGAAATGGTCATATATTGGGGAGAAGATGGGTTTATCTGGTTTTAGATGGTTTTATATGGTTTTATATGGTTTTATCTGGTTTTATATGGTTTTTATATGGTTTTATATGGTTTAATCAAAGTTTTATATGATTTTATATGCTCTAATCAAAAAAATCATGGGATATGAATGGTGATACCTCAAACGTAAAGGGAAATCCCCGATCAAAATGGAGCTTTGAATGAGAAGAAACATTGAACTCTGGTTGGTGGTTTCAACCTACCTACTATTGGTTGGTAATATACTGTTAATATGAATGGTTCATATTAATGGTTATTATATGGTTAATGATGGTTAATAATAATCTGGTTGGTCGTATACCTACCCCTCTGAAAAATGATGGAGTGAAAGTCAGTTGGGGTGATTTTCCATTCCCAATTAATGGTGGGAAAGTCATTCCATCCATTCCATGGTTCCAGTCACCACCAACCAGAACCAATTTTCCTGGCGGATTTAAACTTGCCATGTTTGATTTTCAGTGGCCGTGTTTGATTACCCAGTTGGGTAGTTCATAATCCCCAAGAATCCAGCGCACGTGTAAAAACTTGTGCGTTGACCGTGCAAGTGAGTTACTATAAATGGCAAACTAAGCGATCGACAATGGATAAACACTACCCTCTTTAGGGCTAGTACATCGCAAGTTCGAAACGCATTGGGTTTTTTCATACCTCGGTGCATTTACTTTTCTGTGAAAAAAGCAACCGGTCACGTGCGAATATCTGCCTGACGTCCGGATGCATTTTGCGCTTCCCCAAAAAAGCATCTAGGTTTCCCCGTTTCCTCCAAAAGGGTACATTCTTTCAGGGTGTTGAAAAAATCAACGCCACTTGGAGGTACTCGGAGGCTCTCATGAATGTGATGAGTATCTCATGATATCTCATGCTTATCGTCACTCCAATGCATTTTTCCTATTCCAATAAAAGCATCCACTATCTAAATCAAGATAAACATATCTACTAGGATGCACACCGGGAAAAATGCATTGGAGTGAGTGCTGAGCACGCGAGTGCTGGCACGCGAGTGCTGAGTGCCAGCACGCGAGTGACGAAACAGCTAAGATCATGTAGAATATCTATTTCTCCGAGTCATTTAACCAAAAATCCAGAGGTCCAGCAAAAAAGGTGTCGCATGTCGCAAAAACCACATATATATATATTGTATATAACCATAGTATACCCCACTCAGTTGTAGATGAGGTCTGCCCTGTTATACAACTGGAATGCACATTGAAGTGATATGCTGATTGCTATTCGAATCCAACAGGCATTATAATCCTCATGAATGACGATTAATAAATACATTGATATGGTACAAACAACTTGGCTATGAGAAATATACCCACCACAGAACCACTAAAATCCATTTATATATATAACTGCAATTGGAGTATATACCAACTGCAGTCTTTATAATCAATATATACAAATATACTAACGCGATAACCAGCAAGAAATTAACAAGTATCTTGAACCAATAATACCATCCGGTACATCCGGTACTGAAAGATGGCAATGGAGAATTCATCATTTCTGGATGTCTTTCCTATTTAAAAAACTCCATTTCTAGAGTCTAGGTTATTTTTTCAACTGGCCACATTGCCACATGTTAGATGATCAGGGGGTAAACACAAGTGAGAAGGTCACCTATAGATTTTTGATGATTTCCTATACTATTCCATTATATTACCCAGTTATATAATAACCATTAGTCATACTATATCTCTGTATAAAACTATATAGTTGTAATCATATATACCAACTCTTGTCTTTATAATTCCATTTTTCTACTACCCATCTATAACTAACTACCCTCTGGTAAACTAACATAACTATGGAAAATCACCATTTTCAATAGGTAAACCATCTATAAATGGGCCATTTTCCATGGCTATGTTAAATAACCAGAGGGTACATACTAACCCCCATCTCCTCATCGCCACGTCGATCCGAGCCCGTCGAATCCAAGGCGCCAGCAGCTCGAAGTGCGCCTTGTGCACCGGATTTCGGTTCTGGAAGGCCACCACCTGTTTGCCCTTCGGCAGCGAGGCGCGCACCTGGAGAAAACGTCGTTAAATGATCTTATTATGGGTACCTGGCGATGTAGATCAATAGTATATGTTTGTAGCATTTCTATAGTATAGAATATATGTCTTAATATATATATATATATACTGGTTGGTGGTTTCAACCAACCCCTCTGAAAAATGATGGAGTTCGTCAATGGGAAGGATGAAAACCCATATATTATGGCAAATAAAATTAATGTTCCAAAGCACCAACCAGTATATATATATAATCTATGTATAGTATGTATGGCATATGATGGAGATGAATGAGTTGGTTGGTATGTAAATCAAATTAAACATATGGTGGCAGGTGAGACATGAAACTGATAAATGGATGGAAGATAAAAAGTGTATTTGTAATGTTTAAATTGACTTGGCATGTACAAGTGGTAAAGTTTAGATATGAGTACCCTGGTTTCCTCAACTTATCTCCTTCAGGTGGTTAGTATAATATCCCTTTTTTGTAGCAAAAAAATTGACGTACTGAACAAAATAAATGGGTAAACACATGTTGTGGAAGCCTTCAAACACACATAGAAACTGTACAGTACACACTATTTATTGTAAATTGTATGTAGTATTCTATGTGGAATTGGCAATGATTGAGCTCTCTTAATATCAAGAATCTGATCTTGCATTTTCCTGCACTTCTTAAAAGCTAAGCTGATGGGAAGATCTGTCCTGCTGGCTAGGTTGCTGTCCTTAGTGCAATTGGTACCACACCACTACAATGCTCTCTATTTTTCTGTGTATTCTTTTTAAGCACTCAGCTGCATAAAATCGTCATTGTATGAGCCGTTTGAAGGTGGCGGCTAGGTAGCAGAAAGGAATTGTGCAATGCTATCACAACTCTGTGGGATGCTGACTTTGGCTACATGAATTACGGACGAGTCCGTGTAGCTAATCTGTTCCATCTTGAGTTGAGCCAGGAGCTGATTGTCAGCGTAGCTCATAAATTCTTCGCCGAAACTGAAGTTGCACGGAGTTTGCAAGTTCAAGCCGTTCACGTGGAGTATGTACTCTCGAAACATGTCATTTGAGAGCTGTAGTGTGTCAAGCGTGGCCGTGTACGCTGCCCATGTTTCAGCATCCTGCATTCTCATCTGGAGGATGATGATAGCAACATGCTGGCCTACGACACTATTGGCGGGGCGCTGCTCGCTGGGTACCGCTGCTAACTCACCTCCAATAACATCCAGATGCTTCATTTCTTAGGTAGGTCCGAGATATAGCTACATGGATGTCAATTTGCGTCGAGCAAATTCCTATCCATCTATTTACTCTTCACCCAAATGAATAACAACCCCACATGAAACCATGGATTAGGACGGGATGAAATCATGTATATATATATTATATATACACGGACCATACTTAATAGTGTTTGTTAATTAAACAATGGGGCATGGAACTAGTGATACTGGTTTACCAACTCCATCGCCTAAGATCTAAGTACCCAACTTCCCAACCCCAAAACAAATATGGTAAACCCCTTATTTATTATGTAATAATCCATCTAAGTACTGCAATATCATTCAATATCAACATATCAAAATTAATAAAAATATCCAGTTACGAACTGGTTCACCAACTCTAAGTACTTAAATATGTTTTTTTTTTCCAATATATATATATATATTATACTATATTATAATCCATCTAAGTACTTCAATATCAACATCTCAAAATCAATAAAATATCCATTTACGAACTGGTTCACCAACTCTAAGTACTTATAAATACGTGTTTGTTTTTTCGAACATATTATACTATATTATAATCCATCTAAGTACTTCAACATTCATACTTGAATATGATACACCCTAAAAATCCATATCTGGTTGGTGGTATACCTATCCCTCTGAAAAATATGAAAGTCAGTTGGGATTATTCTTCCCAATATATGGAAAAATCATCCAAATGTTTGAAACCACCAACCATGGGTGTCTTTCATGCACAGGAAAGGATCGACTGGATTTTGAAAGAGTCACCCAAATTTGACATGGCACAACAGGTGAAATGAGTCTTTTTTGACTCATACTCATACCCACATCTTCAAAGTAAAACGCGCTGAAGCACCAACAAACATCTCCACTCGAGCATTTTCTGGAAACTGGAAGACCCCTTCTGGAAATCCTTCTGGCTGCCTAGTACCACCAACCTTATCTCATTAACCATTATTAACCACCATTATCCACCATTATTAACCATTATTAACCATTAAAATCAGCCCAATTTTCCTGATTGTCCCATTATCATACGATATCTCATTAACCATTATTAACCACTATATCACTATCATATCCATTAAAAAAGGCCATATCTCATTCAGCACTAGATGATCATTGTTCACCAATGGTATATTAATCCATATTAAACCATATAAATCCCTATAATTATCCCATTAGTATCCATATACAACCATATTAATCCCATATAAAACCATATAAAACCAAGAACTAAAACCATAGTAAATCTATAAAAACCATTATTAACCACTATTAACCACCATTCTCCAACCACCATTATCCCTATAATTATCCCATGGTTAACCATTTTCTGTTAATAGTTGTTAATAATAATAATATGTAAATATTAACCACTATTAACCAGATATTAACCTATAATCACCACTATTAACCTATAATCACCTATGTAATTCCATTAACCCACTATTAACCAGATATGTTCTGTTTTTCGAATTGAGGTTCACCACATCACCGCCATCCGGAAAACCTGCGCCGGGGTGTTGAAGCCCTTGCCCCACACCGCGTCGAAGCCCGTCGTCAGGCCATGCAGTTTGCCTGGAAAAAAATGGGGATGTCATGGAAATCATAGGAAAACCATGGGAAAGTGGAGGTTAATGGGTAAAACCATAGGAAAACCATAGGAAAATGGAGGTTTACCTTCTGGTTATTTAACATAGCCATGGAAAATGGCCTTTTTTAATGGATAATGGTGGATAATGATGGTTAATAGTGGGAAAATAGTGGGATAATAGTGGGATAATAGTGGGATAAGATATGAGTAGCGGATATCTATTACCCTCTGGTTATGACTAACAGTGTGCCATGGAAAATCACCGTGTTTAATATGATATCATGGGATAATAGTGGGATAGTAGATGGGATAATGGAAAATTTCCATGGTGATATATCCAGGTATAATGGGATAACAAAAAGTGGTGATAATGGAAATCTCATCGTGGTGAAATTTCCCGGAAATATTTGGAGAAATAATGGAAACACATGACCATTTTTTGTGGTTTAACATGGGATAAAAATGGGATATTTAAAAGAGATATTGGATATGGATGGGGATATGATGGGGATGTAATGGAAATATCATGGTGATACAGTGAGATACAATCCATAGCTATCAACTATGTGTGTTTAACTCCAATGATGACGGTGGCAAACTGACCACTCATGGTGACTTACATCCGTTTATCATTGAGAAACATACATTTCAATGGCCATTCCAGGAACCTAAATTGGAGGTACCTACCATACATAAGGCCTTTTTTTAAGGCCTATGTACCCACAAAACATTGTCTTATATGGTACGTTTACCTACCTCCATCTGTTGGATCCGGGAGATCTCCCATTGAACATTCTCATCCGGTGATTCTTCATTTTCACCAACCACAAAAGAATGCCATTGAGGGACCATCCACTGGAGCTACTGTAGCCCTTAGCCATGGAGCTGCCTCCATTATTTAACCCATAGGAAAATGGAGGTTTATAGCTGGGAAAACCATAGGAAAACCATAGGAAAATGGAGGTTATACCATTTGGTTATTTAACTAACAGTTAGCGAACTGGAAAGATCCACCATTTTATAGCTAGGTAAACCATCTATTTCTATGGGCCATTTTCTGTGGCCATGTTAAATAACCAGAGGGTCATTTTCCTTGAAAATTAGCCCTTACATAGACCATATATATGGTAGGTACCTCCAATTGTTCTCGGTTCCATCATGATTTTCGCCGCTGTTGATTGTCATCACTAATAGTACGAGAAATAACAAGCTGCCGTCCTATTTTCAGGATGGGAAAAAAATCAAATTTGAATAAATTGGATGTACCTACCATATATATATATATGTATATATATATACATGGTCCATGCAATTAAGACCTCAAAAAAAAGTCCTTCTATGTTGCAGCACTTCCAGTTTAGGGTCTTGACATTCCCACTGAGGTTACCTTCAGCAGCTGTTGCCCGAGCGAGTACTACCCGAAGGACTGTACGCAAAAATCATGTGATATTTCCATATATACATGAGTGATCATTTAATGTCATAAACATATCTCTCTCAAAATTTATACACTATTTGACATTAATGTCTATCAAATTTTCTTAAAAACTATTCATGTGGAGTAAACAAAAAACATATATACACATTACTTGTTCCACAATCCTGCATGAAACATATGAAATCCACCACCATCCTACTATCATCCACCATAAAGTGTCCATTGGCATTGAATTTTCTGCTGCTGACATAGCCACCTTGGATTGTTTATAGCCACGATAATTTGTTGATAAAAACACAATGTCACCATAAGGTCCCAAAAACCAAGGAGGTATTATATATATTTTTTTGTACACACACATACCATTGCATGTATACACCAATATAGCTATGGATTGAGATGCATATGTGTCATCATGCATGTGAAAAATGCATACCCTGAGGAATTTCACAGTTTGCGTTGGAAACCATGGCCCATTCAGTTTGATAATCTAACTACAAACAAGCTGATGGTTGTCCATAGCAAGCAGTTAATTTACCAGGCATTATGTATATGCACATTACAGGGATGAATGGATGGATGGATAGATAGATAGGTCGATAAGTAGATCGATCTACATATAATTCATATATATATATATGTGTCTGTCATTATGTATGCACATCATTATATATATAATATCATATGTCATTGTATAGCGGCAATGTGCATATTATTTTGTATTTATCAAAACATATAACATCACAATTCAATGGGAATTCCAGGATCCTAAAATGGAGGTACTGTACCATATAAGGCCATATTTTTTGGGGATATTCCCTTACATAGGCCTTACATAGGCCTTATATATGGTAGGTACCTCCAATAGTCTCCAATTTAGGTTCCTGAAATGGCCATTGAACAATGGCTGCTTATATATATATATATATATGTATATGTAAATATATATATATATGTATATCTATATATAAATATTCAATTTCACATATTATTATGAATCCATTACAATTTCAATATCGGATATCCAAACAAATCTATGGTCGTTCTTTTATCCATATGAATCTATCCATGTCATTATTGGATCCCATCATTCGACATATGTCCCGAGATTCGACATATGCGACATCCAAACAAAAAACAACAAAGACATCCATCCAAAAACCATGTTTTTTTCCATCTCTGCCATTTAAACATCCAAAAAACCAGGCTTTTGTCTTTATCTCATCCAAACACAGCCATTTAAACATCCATCCAAAAAATCCAAAAACCAGGATAAACCGGGAGGTTAATTTAATTTAATTACCAAGGGTATTACTACATTTTAATCCAAAAACATCAACAAAAACCGGGTAGTAATATCTCTCCATCCACGTTTCGCAACCGCTCCGGGGTGCGACGTGTCGCGTTTCGCGTTTCGGCGCCTCCCAGGTAGAACTTCCCCAGCTCCGAGAAGAGCTCCGCCACCGAGGGATGCTCCGTGGAGGTGGTGCCATAACTCGCCTCGCCCCGACGAAGCGACGACGTTTTGGGAGCCCCCGTTTTCATTGGATATAGTGAAAAAATATACATATGTATATATATAGTGTATATATATATGTATATATATATATAGATAACCATGATTATGTGTATATAAGGTGGTGAGTTATTTTAAACATGTATATATATATATATACATATAGATTTAACCATGATTATAGATAGATATAGTGAAAATAAGATTAAACAATGGTGATGTTATTCTATTAGCGGTTGGTTATCCATTGTTCAATGGCCATTTCAGGAACCGATTGATTGGAGGTACCTACCATATATAAGGCCTATTTTTCAGGCCTATGTCCACTTACAACTGGGGATATAATAGAACTCACTTACTAAGTATTACCATTATTATAGATAGATATGGTGAAAATAACATGGTGACATTATGTATCTGATATTATGGACATATGGTTTAATGGTGATGTCATCTAGACCAACTGTCCTGGTGAAATTAGATTAGATACATAATATCACCATTATGCCTTCATGATTCATAGTATGACAGTGTTGATTAATACCAATGGAACAATTTCATGTCCCAAATTGGTAAAAATATGGGCCGGTGACTGGTTAATCCCATCTATCATCACCTGTTGTCAACGGATTTTCTGAAGAACCCCCCTGATTTTTTCCTCAAGCAAGCAATGGGAATTTTTGGGACATCTATGGCTGGAGGTTTTCTTTGGTTTTAGATGGATATTGATGTGGATAGTTATAAGATACTTACCCTCTGGTGAACTAACATAGCTATTGAAATCTGAAAATGGCCATTAATAGTTGATTTCCCCATGAAAAATGGTGATTTTCCATAGCAAACTGTTAGTTTACCAGAGGGTATATGATATTTGAGAGTTTGAGTGTAGATTATAGCATCAACACCATTTGATTTGTCCAGTGAAACTTGGGATTTCAATGATAAACATGTGGCTGTTACTGAGTGAGATTGATTATAAACGGATTTCCACAAACAAAAAATAGTTATGAAACCAACCATACCTCGGTTATTATTAAACCGGACCAAAACCACGGATAAATGGTTAAATGGGTTTCAATGTGATACTGAATGGTTTAGATAGATTTCACAAGTATACATGTGTTTGAGTGGGATGATACTGGGTGGGAAGAATTGCATTCACGTGATAGTGACGATCCCATTCATCTGATTTTGTGTTGGAAGACTTGCCACCATTTATGTCCAAATCCCCGTTTCATGAGAGCTTCCCGGAACAAACAAGACCTGAATAGTATCGGCATGATTTATGGATCAAAGTATGATATTGTCCCCTTAGTGGATATGGATGTATAATCCCAGCCAACCGTTTCAGCCACCCTTCACCACAAACCATGGGGTTTGGTAATGGTTTGCTCTTCCAGACCTTTAGCGGCAAGTGGGTATCCAAATTATATACTAATCATGATCCGATATGAATCCAACTATGTATATCATATATATATATCAGTATTTAAATCACCATATGATCAATGGTAATGATTTTCATGATAATCTTAGAATGGTAAATGTATATCATTGTAATAGGTATTAGGGCTAGTATTCATCATAATAGGCAAATCATTAAATGGTTAGTCATATTGATTGATCATCAATGGTGATCAATATTACTAATGATTGGTATGATGAATGATTATCACCATTGATTATTGGATGTAATAATTGATTGTTGATTGCCATCACATGATATTAATCTCCAATGATTACCATTGATTGTAATATTAATATCAGCCATTTTTGGAATATCAACATGTTGATTGTACCAAAAATGATGATCATTGGATATCAACATTTTGATTGTTTGGAATAGCCATTCTTGTGGTCTTAATCTCCAATGATGATCATGGTAATATTAATTTGATGAATGATTATTACCCTCTGGTAAATTAACATAGCTATGGAAAATCACCATTGTTTATGGGAAAATCCACTATAAATGGTCATTTTCAATAGCAAGTTAAATTACCAGAGGGTACCATGATCATCATTGGAGATTCTCCAACTCTTTCGTGCCTTGGCTTCCTTCACCTTGTCCGGTTTGAAGACCTCCTCAGCCTCCAGGACCTGAAACCAACGAAACCGGTTGGACACCAAAACTTGGAGGAACCGGTTGAAATGAACCAAAAAAGGTGCTGAACACATGGCTTTAATGATAATGTGGTTTTATATGGTTTTTATATGGTTTTAAAAGTATTTTATACGGTTTGATATAGGTGTTATATCAGTTTTAGCTTGTTGTATTTTTCACATGTCTGGATTGGATTCATACTGTTTTATATAAGTTGGTTATCTTTTGTTTTGTTTTGTACCAGTGTTCTACTGTTTTATATGGTTTATGTGGTTTTATATGGTTTATACATGTTTATCATGTTTATATGGTTTGACAGTGGTTAACAAGGGTGGATTTATGATCGAATTTCACCAACAATTAATGAATACTAATGGGCAATAAATGGTGGCTTGTATGATGTTAGTGAGAAATTTATGGACAGAATGAGGGGCATCAGAAAACCAACCATCCTTATGTTTTTTTTTGAATAAACGGTGTTGATTAGTGATTGTTTGCAATGCTATATGTAGTGGTTTTCTATGCTACATGATGGAGCTTCACCAACAAACACAGATGAACATGATGAATTCAAGCAGGTCTTAATGGAAAAAAAACACATGAAACATGGTGATTGATATAGGTTTGTCTGAACATAGGTCAATGGGCATATCCCCTTACATAGCCCTTATATAGGCCTTATATATGGTAGGTACCTCCAATTTAGGTTCCTGAAATGGCCATTGATATAGGTTTGTCTGAACATAGGGTATGTCCCAAATCTTTCGTCTGAGTATATTTGTTCCAACTAAACTGGCCGGATCTGGCCGGCAAGGCCTACGCCCTACCTAAGTTTCGATGTGACTGTCAATCCAATCACCCATGGCTTTTCGCCAGATCACCGGGTCTCAGCAAAGCGTACGCCCTACCAGGTTCACGGCAGGTGGCGGGTGTACAGTGTTCCATCTGGGGTCCGTCCTGGCGTCTGCAGCACCACCGGATCGGCATCAGGCGAACCCGACGTCGTTGCCTTCTCAGTTGCCTCAAAAAGGTGTGCTCTTCAGTGGCCAGTAGTATCCACGGCGTATCCATGGCCAGGTACTAGTGAGCACGCTGTTTGGGGGGAAAACAAGATGCAGCCCACGAACCCGAAAGCAAAAACACGTATGTTAATGGTACAGATGTCGAAACACATGGATATGCAGTCACGTAGAACACTTTTGTGAACAGTACCATACCAGCACACAATAGAGTGTAAAGTGTGGAGTGCAAAGTGTGGGGCCATTTGGGGATATACCCCATTGCAATACCGCCAATATGGTCTAACATGGTTTATGAATGACAAGTATTGTGGATTAATCACAAATTATAATACCACCAACTATAGTAGGTTTATAGTTTGATTCTCATTGTCAATCATTGTTGATTGGTTGGTATTAAATGGTATGTTTATAATCGACTAATATGATTTTCACAAATGGTTCACGGATATTGGTGGAACGATGATGGGATCAGTTTATGGAGATCAATGGATTACACACAAAACCAAGACCCCACAAAGTTCGACTTGATCTCCGACGATATCATACGGTTTTATATGGTTAAATTATCATAATGGGACAACCACTGGATTTAATATAGGACAACCAATGTTTTATCTTGGGAGAATAATGGTATAAACATAATGGGACAACCAATGTTTTGTTTTAATTGTTTAATATGTTTTTCAAATCCAATATCAACCCACCAGTGTCCATCGATCCAACTATGCAAAAACTCCAAAAACAAATCGATCTTTTTCATATGCCTTATTTTTTTCGATGTGGCCATAGCACAACTTTTAAATAATACCCTCTGGTTATGACTAACATAGCCATGGTATAGATGGCCCATAGAAATAGATGGTTTACCGTTCTTAAAAATGGGGATTTTCCATGGCAAACTGTTAAATAATCAATGGCTATGTTAGTCATAACCAGATGGAAATAATAATAATAAACAAAACATAAACGAAAACAAACACATCCCAAAGTCCAAACCCGGCACGCAGCTGCAGCAAGGCGCAGCTAAGTTTGTACCCGCATAGGTCAGCAAAACTTTCTTGCCCTTCCTCGGAAGTTTGAAGTTTTGATTGGATGTGAGTTCTGTTGCCACCAATGGGGTGTGGAATTCAACTGGCCACTTCAATGGAAAACACATGATCATAGGCTTGTGTTACCCTCATTATCAATTAGTTAGAGATTCCAATATCATATACAGTAACTCCTATATGCTCCATGTATGGTATATTTACCTACAAAACTGGGTGATTTTGTTCGGGCAAATGCTGGGTAAATATTCCAGCACCATGGTTCGCATTGATGGGACTTAGTTCATCACCATTTGCTCGCGGCAAAAGTATATAGCTAAGACATACAACAGCAAATCAGTCGACATAGACCTGGATCAATGGCAATACTTCACAAAGCTGCAATCAGACCACTTGGGGTCGAAACCAAGTGATTCTCATTTGGGACGTGAAGTAATCACACTTTACAATTTGGGGATGATTCCCATGACAAAAACCACAATGTCTACTGACATCGCAGGGTTCCACGTCGTGTTGAAACCGAGTATCAAGGACTCATCGGCCACGTCCAAAACGACGGGCCTTGGTCAAGCGGCAGGTAAGCGATGGCAGCTTGGTTCCCGTCAAAAAAAACGGGGATTCTAATGGGGTATGATATTGGAAACATCGGAAAATCCTGGACAATTTGGTGATTCAAAGATTTAGCTGCCATTCGATGAAGCCACCTGGGAAGATTTACAAATTTATACATCAAATTGGGATTTCCATCAACACAGGTGATATCAATGACCGCAACAAGATCAAACGAGAATGATACGAACGAACTGGACATGGAGCATATCGACAAATTATGGCAGTTATAACAGTTTTTATGCAAACTTGAACGAAATTCCCTGCTTCTACGGCCACACCCAAGTACTTGCCCCCGCAAAAAAATGGTGATGCAAACTCCTCAATCCATTGGTTTTCACATACCCTCTGGTAATTTAACATAGCTATTGAAAATGACCCATTTATAGATGGTTTACCTATTAAAAATGGTGGAAAATCACCATGTTTAATGGGAAAATCCACTATTTCGACTGGGCCATTTTCAATAGCAAACTGTTAAATAACCAGAGGGTACAAGAACGGTCCATGGTTCTCAAGCATGAAATTTCCCCACATGGACCATGTATTGATGGGATGAGTTCTTGGCGATATCATCCCTACCCTCTGGTAAACGATGGGAAAAACCATCGGAAAACCATGGGAAACCATGGGAAATGGTGATTTATATGGAAAGATCCACCATTTTGTAGCTGAGTAAATACCAACTATTTCGACTGGGCCATTTTCCAGTTCGCAAAGTGTAACAAGTTACCAGGTTGGGTAATCTTAACGTACACCCCAGCAATCATGGTTTACTCTTAGATCTATGAATTTGGAGTTGCCATTACCCCGGGAAAAAAAACAAATACCACGGCCATGATGAAAAACGGTATGGATAAATCATAGCAATTCACCAAACTAATGTAAGATTGTAAGGTCATTTTGGGATAGTTATCCCTCAACCATCCTTCGTTGTACAACAGATCCTGATCATTTTTTTTCAAAAAGAAAACGGTCATGAACCCTCCTGCGTAATACCCATTACCCTCTGGTAAATTAACATAGACCCTGGCAGATAGGGGTTGGAAGACTAGTTTCCATTAAAAATTGGTGATTTTCAGGGTCTATGTTTATTTACCAGAGGGTATACATGATACAACCATTCTATCCCCATTGGTATCAACCTATCCGACCAGGGGTGCCACATTTCCCCACATTTCCAGCATTTCCAGCAACAACCCGTGATGGCCGAGGCACAATCCAAACAAATGACCCGATGCTAATCGCATGTTCGAAACCTTGGCGGACAGACTTATCCGAATCCAAACGTATGATGAAACACAATGCCGAGATATCAATATGATATCAATATAATATCATGTAATTGTGATATATAGTTTATTATTGATGGATAGTTGCTTATGGCTAGGTTTTGTCGCGCTTGGTTCATGGGGATTGTGCCACAATTTCGGGTATTGCTAAAAGGACTTCCACCATAAACCATCAACAATCCAGTGAAAGATATTGCTACAAGCGTTTTGTGGTTGATGATATATCACCCCTCATCTACCGATCATTTTGAATCACCACGGATTTGTCTGAAACTAGGAACAAAAAACACTTCCAATATTCATGATGATCATTTTTTATTGTTATGATTGATGAGGTACCGATTTGGAATATTCTTTTTGGGCCATTGGAAAAAAAAACTTCCAATATTCACCACCTCATCAATATTCACCACCAACCCATGTGGCACCATAAGGTGACCCTTCCGGGTTCACGCCGCAACTCGTAGAGAACATACTGGAGCCACTGGAGCATCTTCTGCGAAAAAAACACTTTTGTCCAGGCTCTCTGGAGGCAAATAATTTTCTCCTTTCAACACTTGATCTGCGGCCAGTAAAAGTCTGTGTCCGCAACTCCACTCATCATACTGGCTCTGCACCGTGGCTCTTTTCAAGGGCTTTTGTTGGTTGGAGGGAAATTGCTGGGACCATTCGAGAGCCTTGGCAGCAATGTCTTCGTTATTGTTGCCATCATAGATCATCATATGATCAGCATCTTTGTGATGCACAGAAAGGGCCCAGTGGGTCTCCGAGTAGAGGATACCCAGGTGGACCGTTACCATCTCTTGCAGGTGGCCGTGGGTGTCGGAGCCAACAATCACAATTGCTGCAGTGTGGACCCAGGGAAATGGCAAGCGCCATCTGCAAATCTCAATCAATCCATGGACGAGGTGTGCCATGCTGCACGAGGAGCCCACTGGGATTTTTGAGCACGGATAATGTTTTGACAGATTGTCTTCTACCATTTTCTGGTTCCGCAGAGACAGATCCTTGTGAACCAGTTTCTGATTAGAGGCAATGAGGAACCACAAAAAGGCTTTGTTCCGTTGAATCATATGCATCCGATGACCATTATTCTTCTCAAAGATGTGTAACATAAAGTCATCTATTGCATATCCACTGTCTTGGAGATGTTGAACAGCCCCATGAACATCGTAGAAGATATACCGTTGGTTCTCCGAGAGGTCCCTCCATTTTCTGGTGAATTCATAGGAGGAGAACTTCAAATATGCACTTGCTTCCCAGAGACTCCAACGAATCCAATTGTCACGAAAAGTGGGATTCATGTCCAGCAGAAGCCCTTGCCAGTATTCCTCCGACGCTATCCTAACAAAGCTTGCAAAAAAAGGATCTATACATGTGTCAACAAAAGCTTACTTATTTCACACAATTTCTACACAGGTGTATACCATTGTATAACAGTGTACAACTACAATGCAACCATAGATCTAAATTGCCTTGCAAACGAATCAGTGTGAATGTGATGTTCCCCACCTGTCAGGTGAGGGTTGTTAGATTTTATGTCAGCTGTCCCGTCTCCTCCTCCTCCTTCTCCATTGGACCTCAACTGCATTCGCTAGATCGCAGTGTTCCCCGCCGGACCTGAACAGCACGCTCAGGAGCATACTGATCCCCGCCGGACCTCAACTGCAAGCGCTAGATCGCAGTGTTCCCCGCGCGACCCGAACAGCAAGTTCAGAAGCGGAGTGATCCCCGCCGGACTTCAACTGCAAGCGCTAGATCGCAGTGTTCCTCGCCGGACCCCAACAGCAAGCTCAGGAGCAGAGTGTTCCCAGTCGGACCTCGACCACAAACAATGCCAGACTAGATGCCAGATAGAATGCCAGAATAGATGTCAGATAGAATGTGCGGATGTCAGAATATATCACGAGGTAATGTTATTATATATCCAATGTATTATTTATAATCTATAATACGATATAATATGATTTAAAATCATATAATATCATATAACATGATATACAATAATATATTATATATAATATATAATATTATTATATTGTAATATAACATACAGTAATATCATATCATATAATATCATATAATACCATACAATATCATAAAACTAGCATATAACTATAGTATAATACAATATAATATAAATATAATATAATATAATATACTATAATATAATATAAAATAAAATAAATTAATATAATATAACATTATGTGTTTTCCGCAAGCGTCTAGCTATAGACATCTATGAATAGAAATACACATATTAAAGGTTATTACAGTCTCATAGAATGTCATAGAACTGTGTACATTGTATCGGGTGGACGCCGGGTTCGCGGCGTCCAAGCAACGACCGACTCATAGTCGGCTTTCTTCATGAAGCCTTTCAAAGGTGAGAAACCTCGCGGCCGGCGCGAGGTTTCTGTGGGAACCACGGGAACCACTCAACCAAAAACATGGCCCAACCATGGAAATTCTCCCTGGAAAATCATGGTGTTTAGTATTAGATCTAATCTACTTATTTTGGAGTCCCAACCATTGGTATGAAATATTAGGGGGAAAGGATTCTCTCATGGCCATCATTGTAGTGCTGGCTAACGAGAATGTATATAGTGGTGAGATCCGTTGTGGTGTATACTGTACTTGAAACCATACGCTTCCCCAAAATGAATATCTTGAATCGCCAGGTGTGCATTTGGGATAACATGGTATAACATGGGAAATATGGGATTCATTTGCCACAATCCCTTGGTTTGTCAGGACAAGTAGAATGAATCTGAGTAAATTATCCTTAATGTGGTTAAAACAATATTATGGTTAATTGTTAATAATGGTAAATAATGGTTAATAATGGTTAATAGTGGTTAATAGTGGTTAATGATGGTTAATCATTGGTTAAAACATAGGCTGGTTGGTGGTTGAACCACCAACCCCTCTGAAAAATGATGGAGTGAGTTCGTCAGTTGGGATGATGACTTATCCCCCATATATGGAAAGTCATAAAATTCATGTTCCAAACCACCAACCAGCATATCTCATTAACCATTATTAAACCATACTAAACCAACTGAATGGAAAGCCATAAAATTCCATGGTTCCAAAGCACCAACCACTCATATTTCCCCCTGAAATTTTCGGTTTTTCCCGATGATTCCCCAAAAAAAAACATGGGGTCTTTGGAATCACCGGGATTAACCCCCATGATCCATCCACCATGAAATGAGGCTTCCGAAATGCTGCTACCCCCATTTCGGAAAAATAGGTTCCATGAAATAAACCATCCAGAAAGATTCGATGGTTAAAATGGAAAATAGGTTCGAACAACAGGTGCGATTTGTCGATTTGATGGATGGTTTAATGGAAAGTCCCATCTATAAATGGATGATAACTAGAGGTGCCACTATGACTTAGGACATCACCAGCCTGACACATAAACCGCCATCCCAGTGACCGCCGTTGATGAGCAGTGACACATCGCAGGCCTCACAGCAGCAACCCCGTGGAAACGCGAAAACGCGAGCCAGTGACGCACATTTGCCTTGGTCAACTGTTAGGTTTACAGATGTTTACGGGGAATATAACTATGTTTAGTATTAGTCTATAGTATAGATTCTATAGTTAATTATAACTATAGTTATAGTTAAGTGTTAACAACTGTTGTATGGTAGTCAGTATTCATGAGGTTTAAGCAACTCTTGCAACTGAGGTCCCACCTTGTCAGGAACATATTGCAACATCTTTCTGGTCATATCTTGTCATGGTTTTCCTGATCAAAAAAAACATTTTAGGACCTGACACAATAGATATTAGTGTCATGATTTTAGATAGATATTTGTCATTTACCTGATTTTTTATAACAAAAACATTTAAAAAAGGCAACAGCATGGTTTTTTCCGACACCATATGAGTTGGGTTAGATGAGAAGATGACATGATCTACACCATGGCGAATCAAAGGATCAACCATGGGAAACCATTGGAACCACAGAAGAAATCTGGTTGCTGGTTTTAATCATCTTGAAACAATCATTAATGATCATTAACGATATATTCATGATATATTAATGATCATCTGGAAAGAATTATTCCATACATGGACTATATGATTTAATATATCATCCTGGTTTTATCATTAATATATGGGAAATATGATTTCGTCAATGGGAAGGATGACGTCCCTAATATATGATGGAAAATAATCCAAATCTTTGAAACCACCAACCAGCAATAGATATACCATAGATATTGATATTCCATACATGGACTAATATATCATTAATATATCATTTCTGGCTGGTGGTTTCAACCAACCCCTCTGAAAAATGATGGAGTGAAAGTTAATGGGAAGGATGACATCCCATATATGAAATGGAAAATAACAAATGTTCCAAACCACCAACCAGAAATTGTTGCTGCTGAGGTCCCTTAAACTTCCCACAGACATGACTAATGTGTGTAAAACAATGCCATAAACGCACGATGCCCAGTCATCAACATTTTTAATTTATCAGAGGGTCATCATAAGAATAATCATGAGTTTCACCTTTAGTTTAATGGCATAAATCAACATTAATAGCCAATAATTCACGTAAACATGAACCATGAACGATTTCCCATATGCTCCATGTATGGAATATTTACCAACATTTGCCCGAACAAAATCACCCAGTTTTGTAGGTAAATATACCATACATGGAGCATATGGGAGTTACTGTATATGATATTGGAATTTCTAACTAATTGATAATGAGGGTAACACAAGCCTATGATCACCATTAATAACATTAAATAACCAATAATTCACGTAAATTTGAACCATAAGAAATTTGTGAAGCCGCGCTGGAAACTGTACGCCTGACGCTCAGACAACTCCAACTTGGCATTGCTGGAGGCGACCATCTTTTTCCTCCGCGAAAATTTTGGGTCATGACCGATCAGTGCTGGTGAAATATATCAAATTATCTTTAATGTGGTTTAAACAATATTATGGTTAATAATGGTTAATAGTGGTTAATAATGGTTAATAGTGCTTAATGATGGTTAATCATTGGTTAATTATGGCTGGTTGGTGGTTGAGCCTACCCCCCTGAAACATATGACTTTGTCAGTTGGGATGATTTTGATTTTCCATTCCCAATAGACGGAAACAAAATTCCAAACCACCAACTAGATTTTTACTGATGCTTAGATAGATTTATACTGATGCTTATGATGCTTATGGATGGTTACTCAAGGCTTCTTGAATGCTTATTTGATTGGATTGGTTTAAGGGACAATTTACAGGAAACCATAGATTTTCCCATTATTCATATGGGGCTTTCCTGCAGATTTTCCCTTAAACCAATCCAATGATATAGATAATCCCATTGAATTTCATGAAACTCCATGTTCATAAATTGAAATTACCATGTTCCCTTAAACCATTCATTCAGCTAATGAAGAAAAGCCCATTCAAATCCCATTAAACGTGGAAAGAAGGCAATTTTCATGCTGAACGTGGAAAAACCGTCCCCAATGCTGGCGTCGCTGCCATGGATTCACCGTCTGGAATGGCGTTGAGATCTCTGATCCCATGGCGTCAGACGGTTAGATAAATGGATGGTGAAATATCCTATGGGATTCCTTGGAAAACCATAGGAAAACCATAGGAAAATGGTGATTAGTAATGGTTAATATTGGTTAATAATGGTTAATGATGGTTAATGATGGTTAATCATTGGTTAAAACATTGGCTGGTTGGTGGTTGAGCTGGGAACCCCTCTGAAAAATGATGGAGTCAGTTGGGATTAATAGTGGTGAAGATGGTTAATCACTGGTTAAAACATTGGCTGGTTGGTGATTGAGCCACCTACCCCTCTGAAAAATGATGGAGTGAGTTCGTCAGTTGCGATGATTTTCCATTCCCAATATGATGGGAAAGTCATAATCCAAATGTTCCAAACTACCAACCAGATATCTCATTAACCATTATTAACCACTATTAACCACTATTAACCACTATTAACCACTATTAACCACTATTGGTTAGAAACTACCAACCAGCATGGTTAGATAATGGGATGGCTATGGATGACTTATTATCACTATTTCCCTCTCTTCTTCGAACATAATCGTAAGTCCAAACACGGAAGCTTCACATAATTCTATCAAAAAGAGTGTCATGCTGGGCAAACCCTGGTGTGTTCATGGGACAGGAAAGCAACACAAAAATAGACCGGTAAGTTGGTTCATAACTGCGGTCAATTGGGAGTTTCCTGAAATAGGGGTACTTCCTATCATCATCCATTTGTGTTTCGGATTTTCCATGAAATAAACAATCCAGCTATGGGAATAGCCCCATGACTACAGGATTGGGCCCCCAAGATAGCTAAGTTGCCTTATAAGTGGCTTAACTATGGTTTATGGTAGATATAACTATAATAAATTGATGTTAATGGGGTTTATAAACCAACTTACAACTGGGGGGCCCCATCCTGTATGGAATCTCCCATTTTTTCGGGTTTTGTTGGGATATCTCCACAGAAAAGGCTGGCCCAAGATCTGAAAAGGGTGGCCCAGTGGTTTGGACATACCAGGTCTTACCATCTTAGGAGCTTTCCTACCCTGTGGTAAATTAACTATGGAAAATGGGAAAATGGAGGTTTTAATGGGAAAACCATAGGAAATGGTTATGACTAACAGTTTGCCATGGAAAATCACCAATTTCAATAGGTGAACCATCTATTTCTACGGGCCATTTTCCATGACTATGTTAAATAACCAGAGGGTAACTATGGAAAATGGGAAAACCATGGGAACAAACTATAGGAAAAGCATGGGAAAATTGTGATTTCCTAAGACATATGGATACCCCTAACCATGGCTTTTCCCCATCATAAATATATCCCAATAGCTGGATGGTGGAAAAGGTGGAAAATCCCCAACAAAAATGGATGATGACTGGGGGTACCCCCATTTTAGGGATCCTCCATATAATCATGTAGTGGCATTTCATGGTTAAATGTCCAGGCATTTTATATGATTGGTTCTAAGAAGAAGGACAATGGCATCGAATTGTAGTGCTGAATTTAACATATGTTTTATAGCCATTCCCTTTTGGAACATCAAAACAATGCTTGGACCCATTTTTGCCCAGCAGCGCTGCGTCATCCGCCAGTATCAAATCCTGGGTCGGTCAAGCGCAACATGTCATCAAGCTGAAATGAGAAAAACACCTGGAGGAAACATGTGGGTTTTACCCATGATTTCCCTGAGAATATGATCTATAAATAGTGGTTTTCCACATCTATGTTAGTTTACCCTAGGGTATCTTAAGTCAGTGTTATCTTGGGACCTGTGTTTTTTCATCCTAACCGTGATGAAAATCATCTGTCAGTAGGAGGTACCCGTACCCATGGACCAATCAGCAACATTCAACCATCCAACTCTGGGGTGCAACGCCAGTGGTTGTTACCTATTGTTACCTATTTTTTTGTTACACGAGTCGGGCAACGCCAAAAAAAAAAACATATGTTTGATGATCATCAGTGATATCAGTGTACATGATTGGTTACCCTCTGGTAACTTAACATATATAGCTATTGAAATTTGCCATAGAAATAGTTGAATTACCCAATAAAAAATGTGATTTTCCATAGTTATGTAACAGTTTACCAGGCCGGGTATATGAGTGGCAGACAGAAATATGTGTTCCCCAAAATGATTGCCACTTTCGCAAAAGTGGGTCATCATGGGTCATCCTCGATCGGTTCTGAAGGTTTCGTGAAGGCACGCAGAATTCAAGGCAGCTCTCTGCTAGTTCTAAACGCTGATAAATTTCTTGGATATTCATAGTTAATTGGTACTAATCATTGGTGTACACAAATCATCCATCATTAGTGATAATTTGATATCACCATTGTAGTTGGGCATAATTCCTGATGTACATATCCAGGTGCAAAAATCTGTTGGCCATAAATATCCATCTCGGTGCTTGGTCTAGTTAACTATATGTCAACACCCTGGTGAACAGCAAAGGAGGTGGTACCCTCTGGTAAACTAACATAAGTATGGAAAATCACATATTTCTTTATGGGTAAATCCACTATAAATGGCCATTTTCAATAGCTATGTTAGTTTACCAGAGGGTAAACGGATGTTTATTCCCTACCATCTGGTTATCTAACAGTTTGCCATGGAAAGATCCACCATTTTTAAGAACGCTAAACCATCTATTTCTATGGGCCATCTATACCATGGCTATGTTTCGGATAACCAGAACGTAATATATCGATATCATAGGTTTTGACCCATCCCCCAGTTTCGTTTGCTCACCAGCCAGTCTATCGGCATCCCATCACTAGCCGTTTTCGTCGATGCAGCCGTTTTAGTGTCTCCGTTTGTGGTCCTTTTGCAGTGGTGGTGAATAAGAATTTCCATAATGGATGATGATCATCCCCAACATATTTGCTTTTAAATAATGCCATATAATCATCAACCAACAGAGGTGTTTTTTCACAATGCTGACATATCAGTGTCGCCTCAAAAATCTGGACCCTCAAAGTCCCTTGGTTCACAATGATAATGATGGTTCCCATGAAGATTACAATGTTTTGCTACACACCCCATTTAACTTGACAAAACAAACAATCGTCATTCCAATCACGGCTCAGCATGTAACCAAAAAAAACACCACCCAACCATGGGTTCTTAACAACCAGGAATTGGTTTCGTCATAATCGACCTAAAATTCGAAATATAAATCCTGTCATTATCCTTATCGGTCAAAAACCATTATACCTCATGAACACAAACACAACTTCAGATAAAAGTTTTTGTTTTATATCCAATTCTACCTCAATCAAACCATATAAAATCCATACCCAATACACACCCCAATTTCTGACAAGGTAAGGACATCTCTTTCCATGCTTGTAATCCCAAAGTCTGTTAACACTACATAAAATTTAGGGCAAAAAAACAACTAGCAAACTCCATTCACACCAAGTATAAAACACTATAAAATTCTTTGAACACAGTTACGAACCATACATAAAACCACATCAATCCATTAAATATATATCTTAAAACTTCATTTACCCTCTGGTAATCATACAAAAAACTACGGAAAATCACCCTTTTTAGCTGGGTAAATCAACAATTTCTATGGCAATTTTCAATAGTTTTTTTTGACATAGTCAGATGATAACTCCATCAAATCATATCAATAAGCCACCTAAAAGTCACCTTTCAAAAACCAAACCATTAATTAAAACATATTAAAACCATACAGGATGCCCCCCCGCCAGTTAGAAGTTGGTTTATAACCCCACCTAAATATAGTTATAGATATCATACACTATTGTTATTGTAGTATAAACCAACTTAGCTAACGAACTCGGGCCCCATCCTGTAGTCCTAAGTTCACCTTTCAAAGTCATAAAACCATTAAAACCACTAGCCAACCATATCAATCCCCATATTTTTCACCCACTTATCTTCTGGTAAACATACAAAAAACTTTGGAAAATCACCATTTATAATGGGTAAATCAACTATTTCTATGGGCCATTTTCCAGTTCGCTAACTGTTTGTTTACCTATTCGAAATGGTGATTTTTCCATAGTTTTTTGTAGGACCAGAGGGTATATACCTATTAAACCCATATTATAGTTGATTTTCCCAGCTATAAACATCCATTTTCATGGGCATTTCCCATTGAAATCCCATTTTCATGGGCATTTCCCATTAAAATCCCATTTTCATGGGCATTTCTCATTAAATAACAGCTAAATTTTATAGCCACATTCATTACCCATATATTTCAGCCACCAAAAACCACCACGCCCAACCGACGCCGAAGACACCACCAGGGCGCCGCCATGTGGCGCGCCCGGATCGCTGGTGCACTGCCCACTTTGTGCGTCGCAGGTGCCATCGTCTTGGGCCCAGGCCTGGGAGTCATGGGAGATTCATCGCCATGAATCAATGGCCATTTCAGGATCCTAAAATGGAGGTACTGTACCATATTTTTGGCCATATTTTGTGGTGATATTCACTTACATAGGCCTAAAACATAGGCCTTATATATGGTAGGTACCTCCAATTTAGGTTCCTGAAATGGCCGTTGAATTCATCGCCATGAATGGTATATTTTTTTGGTAAGATATTATGGGATTAGTATACCATTCATATGGCTATAATGGTAGTATACTACATATACTTTAGTATACTAATGGTAATATATGATAACCATTAATATGGTAATATAATGGTAGTACAATATATTTATCACATATTAATGGTTATCAATTTATACTGATGTGATGGGATATATATATAAATATACTCAGTATACAAATAATCAGTATAAATGGTATTTTATGGGACTGAACAGTATACTAATGGTATATATATATACATATATCGTATTAATGGTAATAATGCTATATTTATGGTAATAATTTATGGTTTATTTTGATGGCAATTCGAACTAGATTACATATGGGACTTATAAGTATATTGATCTAATAATGGTAACTAATCTAATAGTGGTATATTAATGGTAGATTATACTTAGATGGTAATAATGCTCGATTATAATCCTAATGGGAATATGCATACCAATGGGAAATAGTATATTAATGGTGAATTACACTTAGATAGATTTAGATAGTATATTAACGGGAAATTAGTGGGAACTTAAAATTGTCCCATTATGTTCCTTTAAATGTCCCATTTATATGCCTTTATTACCATACATATAATTAGCACATTAAAATCACCACTAATCTAAGTATCATTTCCCATATTACCATGGCTTTGTAGGGTCTTATATGGCTTTTTGTTGTTTTTTTTCTATCGTGTAATGTGGGGAATTCACCCATTGGGATTTCTTCATGGAAAATCTGAATCTCGTGTAATACGTTTGTTGGTTCATAGGTTTCCCTACTATGGATTGTCATAATCCACAAAAAACACAGAGATAATTGTATAAATATGGGATACTGATGATTGATGATTAATGATTTATGGTAATACTATGGATTGTATAATCCTTTTTTGGGGACAATCATGGGATAATGATCATGGCGAATTGTTGATCTTTAGATGGTTTGCCAACTTAGATCACCATAGCACTGGGGTATCCTCGATTTTTGGATGATGTGGGAGAACCAAGAAAACTGCTTAGATGGATTCTAATGGGACATGAATAATCACCATAGCACTGGGATCATGGTGGGATAATCACTATAATTAGATAATTATGGGACAATAATCAGGTATTTTCATAGAGGATTACCATTCTTAGGGTCTTCTACATTTTTGGGCGAACCTGTTTTTTTTTGGTTCCACTCAAAACGAAGCCCTTCGCTAAAAACCAAACGAAGCATATTCATCTACTTACATGGGATTAGCTAACTGGTTCGTCACTATATTCATAGCTTTATAAACCCCTCCCGCCACCCAACACCCGGCAAAAACATAAGGATTAGTAACGTTTTTGCCTTTGGACATGATTGGAAACATCTTGATTGGGCTGGTGGGTGGTGGCAAGGGTGTCAGGTTTTTACTAAGCATTTCACATCCCACATATGTCATTCTATGGCCAATAGCTGTTTTCTTCGCACAATTGTTCATCAAGGAAACATCACAGATTGACCCAAAGGGAGTGGCACAAACGTATAAGGCTTAGTAAGCTTTAAACGGTTTTGTGTCATACGATGGCTGTGAGTGGGACTACTTGGTGTTTGGGAAGAGGGTCTGGATTTTACTAAACATTTTGGTGGTTGAAACACTGGTGCTTTGGCAAGAGCGGGTGGCATCTACTAAACAATTGGTCGGTACGAAGCTTGCCCTTCCTGAAGGGTGCCTGGTGTTTACTAAACATGAAAACAAACAGTTTTTTTTTGCTTTTGGTTTATTTTTTCTCTAATTGAGGTTTGGGTTGGATTGTATTTTTTTTTAACTTGTTTGTTCTTCTTTGTGAGTCATTTGGGATTCATGAGAACTTTGGGGTCAGGGACATGGTAAGCCATAGGCCTACTGGCCTACTACTAAGCTTTACTAAGGTACTGATTCTACAGATTCTTGTGAATCATCTGGGATTCATGAGAACTGCATGATGTTGCAATACTAAGGTACTGCAACAACAATAAAAACATAATGAAAACGATGTGGTGGTGACAGCTCCGCCAGGTCCGGCTCGGGGTAATACAACGGATGGAAAAAATGTTCAAGTCACAGGGTGTGTTTGGATCAGGATAAAGCCATTTAATCTTTACTAAGCCCTAACCATTTGAGGTTATTCCATATTCCCCATGGACATCGATACCAGACGTATAATCTTTACTAAGCCCTAAACGTTTTTGCTGGAACGAACGTTATCCTGAGGCCAAGTGTCTAGTAAACACTTTGTGATATTGCACCATCTAGTTTGGATTCGTTGCCCTGGGTAGCCACCATGACACCGAAAAAAGCATACTAAAGATTTTGCCCCCCATGAAATTTTAGTGGGTTCCTTAACGAAACAATTTTGATGTTTTTTTACATGCATTTCGGTTTCGTTAAGCCCCCAAAATTTCAGGGTTATTCTCACAAGCCCCCAACGCTTTAGTAAGCCCTGCTAAGGTTTACTAAGGTTTAATAGGCTCCCATGTGTATATGTATACATAGTGCACTAAAGTGCCAGAACGTTACTAATCCTTATGGTTTTGCCGGGTGTTGGGTGGCGGGAGGGGTTTATAAAGCTATGATATATCCTGGTTGGTGGTATACCTACCCCTCTGAAAAATATGAGTTCGTCAGGGATGATGACATTCCCAACCAGATGGAAAGTCATAAAATTCATGTTCCAAACCACCAACCAGTAATCCATTTGCAAACGAGTTCACGAACTTCATGGCCCATCTAAGTGGGATTTGTTTGATGATTTTTGCTAGCCAAAATGGGGAAATAGTTGAGAAACTGATGGGATTGCTGAGCAACATATGTGGGATATATGTCATAAATTAATGTAATATTGATGTAATATGGTATACTGATATGGTGATATGGCATGTTGATATCAAATATATGGTTGATGTTGGTATATTTGATGTTGTATATATATATACACCATATTTGGATAAATTATACTTTTTATGTATTTAATTATTACTGTAAATATACTAATTGTAAAAAATGGAACATGTAATTATGGCAAATTCATAGGAATTGTAATGGGGTTGTTACGTTTTTTTGTATATGTGCAATCATTTAAAACTATGTTTTGACCGGAATATATCCTAAAATTGGGAATTACGCATCTAAAATTGGGAAAAATAGGGATGCAACGAGGAAAACCCCTGTTGGATGTTTAAAAGTAGTTCTTATGTTTCGTTTGGTCTTATGTGGTTTGATATTCATATATAGTAAATTAAATATCGTATTTAGCGGCTAATCACTGGAAACCAATGTTCATGCTTGAACCGGATAATAGTAATATAATAATGGTATTTTACCAACAGAACGAGCCCTGACTATTTGGTACATTGATATTGTATTTACTACTTGAAAAACCACGTTTACTTTATTATTGGCATAGTTGATACATTTGGTATTGGGCAAATGGGCCATTTTGAGACGGTTGGATTTTTTGCGAAGTATGTGGGCTGTTATGTTTTAATGGTTATTCCAATCGCATGTCTGGTACAGTATATCTGGGAAGATTATAACATTGTCTAGAAAGTTAATGTTATTGTGTTCTTTTTTTTTCCGATGGAAAGGCATCTTTCGATGCCTGGAAAAATGATAAACAATGTGGGGTGCGTATGTGTAATTTCTGGGAAGCTTGTGGAAAGTCCATCAACAAAAACGCATGTGGATTCGGCAGCAACAAACATGTTTGGGATCTTGATGCTAGGGTTGATTGATTGTTAAAGCAATCATTGCTCATATCACATACAAACGTTACATACTATGATCGTTCATGTGTAACTACTATGTGGTGCTTGTTACTTAGTATTACTTAACCAAGTTAGGCTTACAAGTTACAAGTGTAACTAACATAGTCAGCAGATATCATATATATCTATAGTTCATATGCAATATAGAACAACTCAGATATGATTCTTCTACAACCTCAGTCCTGATTTCTGCTCTTTTTCCATAGCAAATTGCTGTTGATCCATAGCAACAGCAGAGTTGCTGATGGCCTTAATATGAAATAATGTGCCTTAATATGAAATAGTTGATTTACCCATAACTAATGGTGATTTTCTATAGCAAATCTTAGTTTACCAGAGGGTAAATCATCTATCATGCGTCATTAACATTACATTGCCAATCTTAGATACCCTGCAAACAATTACTAAAATTCTTTGCTGGTGAACGTAGATATTCCCATTTTCATACCAAAAGACTAGTTAGGATTAAAGTATCCATGTAAGATTGACCTAGAATTCTAGGCAAATCAGAATCATTCAAATCAAATCTGATACATCCTACTCTGATAACTCCCTTATTTTTTTTCGGTGAAATGTAGGTTATCAGCTTTCCCCAAGTCTTGGATTTGCTTTAAAGAATATTCCCAGTTCTGGGTACTTCCGGGAAAAAAACCCTGCAGGTTGTCAAGTCTTCTGAGGTGCCCCGCCAACGCCAGCACCAGAAACCAGCGCGATACCACCATTCTCGCCATTGAGCCGTTACGCTGCCGGCCACTCGAGATCCCACCCCGGAGTATCCAATGATGATCACCATTTTCCACAACATTTTTGTGGTAAAACTATTGTAGAAAACCATCCCCAAATCATAAATGGATGGTATAAACCATCCCCGAATGTTTGGTTTCTTATTGCGTCTACAACATTCATAGTATCGTTTGGGGGTATTCCGAATTTTCAGACAAACCCCTATGGAGATTACATGTTGAAATCATTTCGAACACGTATCTGCGACTCCAATGGCAAATTTGATTGCGCACGCGAACACATGGCGGCATGTTGCGGCTGTTGATTTTTAGCTGGGCGATGTACATAAATATAACATTCATATATATCACTGAAAATTCCATTGACAACACATTAAAAACTATTCAAAAAAAACATCAACAAACCAGTTTTCAATCATATTTTTCAAACCAACACATTAAAAACAACACCATTACCCTTTGGTAAACATACAAAAAACTATGACAAATGGGAAAATCAACTATTTCGACTGGGCCATTTTCAATAGCAAACTATTGACATAACCAAAAAGTAACCATGGTTAATTTGTACCAACTAATGCTGTTTCCAATAGCTAAATACCTACGATTTCTGGGCCATCTCCAGCCCGGCACCTCAGCATACATGGCCCATTGGAGCGTTTCATCCGCCTGGCTTTCGTCAGCATCGCATGGGTTTTAGATGGTTTTCATGGAGATAAACTTACAAAATGGATACAAAATGCTAGGAGTTACAGAATCTGCACATGAATTTGTGTACAATACTTGCAAAACACATATGAGTAGAGGACACAATTATATCTTAAATTTAATGCCATATCACAAATGGGGTATTGGTATCGGTTATGAAAGTTTTGTGCAATCTCGGAAAGGCCAAGGCGAAGCAAAACTAAATTAGTATAAATTGGTATTACAATAATTTTGTCGGTTACTCATATGGTTTTCATGGAGATAAACTTACAAAATGGTAGGTTAGTATGGTTTAACCACATTTAACTGGGATAATCATTGGGATTTTTCGACATTGGATTGATCGATTTTTTTCTTCCGAGTCACCCCGAGTGAGTCAAGGCTTACCCTGCCATGGAACACCCGTCGCGGTTCACGTCGTCAAAAATCTATGGAACACTCATGGATTGCCGTTAGAAATGCAGGATTTTTTATGGATTTTCCATATCTATCTTGGTTTACTAGAGGGTAGGTATGTTCGCTTAAACCGAGTACACCAATGTCCAGCTGTCTATCACCATCACAACACTATATGGCAACCACAATTGAGTTATGATCACTGTGAGACACTGGACAAAACACCAATCTTTGGATCCCCCGGCAGTTCTGTTGGTATACTGACACTATACTGGCTGGTTATGTAGAATATGTGTATATATATATATATATATTATACACCCCTGTATAAGCAGGCCGTACCACCATTTCAATAACCTACCGACCATCAACTATCCAGTACACCCCAATATGTTTGATGGTTCAAGTCCATGTTCAATTTTTAAATCACCATTCAAACCTACCCTACTCATATGAGCAGGCATTCCCAGTTCATAGATGAAAACAATCCCCAATATATTGGATATAAATATATATATACTCACCAAAACAACTATGAACAAATTCTATCCCATTATATTTTATTGTTTACAATATTCCCACTATCTCCATGATATCCCATTATATCATGTTATATCCATGGTTTTAGCCCCATCATACCCAATATAATATATTGTAGCCGTTGTAAAATTGGAACACCAACAAATACAAATAAGTTTGGTATAAACCAGTATAACCCCCAAACTTATCATCAGCCAAACATCATTTCACCGCTAATATCCCCATATGATTGATGGTGAAACAAATGTATTTTTCCCAAAATATTTGATGATTCAAAACCTAATATCTGATGTTAAAATCCCCTATTATATCTGGATTGAAACTATATTGGTTTATCATCTATTTTAAACTATATTGGATATCATGCATTATACCAGCTATCATTAATTGACATTAATTGACGTGAAGTGCCAGTAATTAACCTTAATTAACGTGAATTCTACAATATCCTGTGGTCTCTCGACATGTTTTTTTGCCTCGTGGAGGTTGCCCGCGTCGTCCAAATCATGCGTCCGCCACCACCTGCCGCGCTGCGACATGTCAAATGTTTGACCCGTCAGTTTTTGGCACAAATCATTGGGGATATGAATGGCTAAAATCTATGTTTACGCAAACCCTATGTCTCGCCGGCGCCCGAAACGGCTAAAAAATGCGGGTTTTTGTTGTTTTTCAATTTTCACCCTGTCATTTTTTTTCAAAAACTTGTCCCGCAGAAACACATGCAGGAAACTTTTTCATCATCTTACTTTCGCCACTGAAGGCGTGCAGACAAACCGGACATCCACCGAGGGCTAAAATACCGCGACGCGCAGACGCGTGAAAACCAAAACCCGAGACAGGGAACCCATCAACCGACTACCCGAATGCACAGAGCGCAGGGAGGAACGCGTGGACAGATAGCGTCAAGAGGCAAGACAGAGGGGTCAACTAGAAGCTGCTCTCATTTTCTTTTCAGTTGGAGAACAAATAAAGTTATATCAGCGCGCTGAATCGCAACTAATTCTGAAATTTGAGCCAACTTGTCACTTTGAAGATGACTTCGCAGGATCATTTCTTTCAGAAATCTCTGTGAATCTGCGTGGCAACGAGCTGGTCAGAGTTACAACTGTTTGGCTTGAAAGTTGCTTGGTTTCAAAATTTGGATCTGAACCAATTACTGATGGGTTTTTGGTTACTTTTCCTTTGGCAAAACCTTTGTCTCTGCGCGCGGCGCGAACCTAACGCTACACTACTCAAAATAAAGGGCTATTTCACTAGGTTATTTCTTTAATTCTGCCATTGTGTAGCGTTTGAGCGTTCCCTAATGGCAACTCTAAGTTTTCACCCAGCTATTTCATGCAACCAAACATTACTTTTGCCACGGTAGTTCCGTCTCAATGACTGGCCTGCTGCTTTCCAGAAATAGATAAGCTATAAGTTAAGATCTCCGGACCTGTTTTGTCTTGAAAAAAATGCAGCAGTGGTTTGTCAAACCCTGCGCCTGCCCCCAACCCCAAAAAACCGACCCAACGTCGAGTTGAGACAGTGATTTGTTAAACCTTGCGCTTGTCTTCCACCCCCACAACATCAAGTGGTCACAGTGGTTTGTCAAACTCTCCGCCTGCTACAATCCATTTTCCCGCAGAATTACCAACCAAATGTCAAGTTGCGACAGTAGTTTGTCAAACCCTGCGCCTACCACAAACCATTAAAAAAAAAACCTTCCAACTCAACAGTATCAAATTGCAACAGTGTTTGTCAAACCTTGCACCTGCCAGTTTCAAAAAAACTGTTTATGCAACCCATCAAAATTTTAAGCCTGCCACAAACCAGTTTTAACATCATGATGCATTTCTTTTGCTGCAAAGTTTGAACATCAACGACATGAACAATTTCTCAAAGACCCACCCAGCATCAAATTTGTCAGCTTCCATCTGCCACAAAACGAAATTCCATTCGAACTGTTCCTCTTATCGGTGCCGCGTTTGAAACGGTTCGGATTTCCCAAAACTACACCCTGCGTACTCCAGAAATAAAAAATCAACAAGCCCTCTGATACAGAACATTGCAATCTATTAAAATACGAACTACACTAACGCCCACAAAAGCTTTCAAACAATCGCCTCCAAGAGAGGACATCTTCAAGATTTTCTTGCAAGAACCTCTTAAAGAGACATGACATAATAACTCAAAAAACGCGCACCGTACTCCGGTAAAGCTAGACCTTTCAGCACGATTAATGTGGTACCCACATCTTCTGCGAGTTTGCGTAATCGAAATCCACATGGACATCTCACAAGGGAATTTTTGCTCTGACTCCCTCAGAAAAAATAACAGCCACCAAGTAGTCACATGGTTCGCGCAAAACGGATCTGCCACAAAGTATTTGCATGCTGGCTGGCACGGATACAATCTTGAGCTTCTAATTCCAATGAAACTTCAAAGCGTCAAGGCGTCACTAAAAACTGGATGGCGAGAAAAGTTTTCCAAACCACCCCGCGAAACAATGTGAAGGGATACATAACCTATAGCTCACAGATTTATGTATGCCTCTGTACATACATTTGGGAAGATGTCAGGTATCACGTTTTTACAGACATCCGACATCCGTAACAAGTCAATCCACAAATCAATGTGTCATACATCAGTTGGTGACACCAGAGTTTTTAGCTCCAACGGGTTCGCAACGTTGTCAAGGATCTCCTCTCTGTCCCTCTCTTTCTCTGACTATCTACTTACCTACCAGCCTATCTTCTATGTATCTATCTATCTATCGATCTATCTATCTCTCTCTTTCTCTCTTTTTCTCTTTCATCTAATTACCTATCTACCTATCTACCTATCTATCTATCTCTCTCTCTCTCTCCTCTCTTTCATCTGTCTATCTGTCTAGCTGTCTACCTGTCTATCTATCTATCCATCTATCTATCTATCTATTTATGTATCTATCTATCTATCTATCTATCTGTCTGTCTATCTGTCTATCTGTCTACCTGTCTATCTGTGGTGCAGTGTCATTCAGTGTGTTGTAGTGTAGTGTAATGTAGTGTAGTGTAGTGGAGTGTAGTGGAATGTAGCATAGTGTAGTGTAATGTAGTGTAGTGTAATTTCGTGTAGTGGAGTGTAGTTGTGTAGTCGTAGTTGTAGTTGTAGTGTAGTGGAGTGTAGTGAAGTGTAATGTAGTGAAGTGTAGTGGAAGGTAGTGTAGTGTAATGTAGTGTAGTGTAGTGGAGTGTAGTGTAGTGTAATGTAGTGTAGTGTAGTGTAATTTAGTGTAGTGGAGTGCATTGGAGTGTATTGTAGTGGTGTGTAGTTGTGTAGTTGTAGTTGTAATGTAGTGGAGTGTAGTGTACCGTAGTGAAGTGTAGTGGAAGGTACTGCAGTGTAGTGTACTGTAGTGTAGTGTAGTGGAGTGTAGTGTAATGTAGTGTAGTGTAGTGTAATTAGTGTAGTGGAGTGTAGTGGAGTGTAGTGGAGTGTAGTTGTGTAGTTGTGTAGTTGTAGTGTTGTGTAATGTAGTGTAGTGTAGTGGAGCGTAGTGTAGTGGATTGTAGTGTAGTGTAATGTAGTGTAGTGTAGTGAAGCGAAGCGACATCTGAACCTCCAAAAGTGGTCCGAACCCCTGGTGTTTTTAACATTTTGACTTCCAAATGTGCTTCGCGCCACAACGGCGTGCACTTTTTCGACATCTGAACCTCCAAAAGTGGTCCGAGCATGGTGTGGTTTGTACATTTTGACTTGGAAATGTGCTTCGCGCTACAACGGCGTGCACTTTTTCAACATCTCAACTTCCAAAAGTGGTCCGAGACCGTCAGTTTTTAACACTTTTGACTTGGAAATGTGCTTCGCGCCACAACGGCGTGCACTTTTTCGACATCTCAACTTCCAAAAGGGGTCCGAACCCCTGGTGTTTTTAACATTTTGACTTCGAAATGTGCTTCGCGCCACAACGGCGTGCACTTTTTCGACATCTGAACCTCCAAAAGTGGTCCGAACCCCTAGTGTTTTGTACATTTGGACTTCGAAATGTGCTTCGCGCCACAACGGCGTGCACTTTTTCGACATCTCAACTTCCAAAAGTGGTCCGAACCTGGGGTGTTTTGTACATTTTGACTTCGAAATGTGCTTCGCGCCACAACGGCGTGCACTTTTTCGACATCTCAACTTCCAAAAGTGGTCCGAACCTGGTGTGTTTTGCACATTTTGACTTCAAAATGTGCTTCGCGCCACAACGGCGTGCAATTTTTCATCGCTCATCTGGCCAGCTGGCTCCGCACCCGCCGCTTTAGCGAGCCTACTTTTCGACCCTCCGGAGCCACAAATCATTGGAAAAACACAGTGTTTCGCGACTTTCCTACCTTTTCGCGCAACTGTATCTTCTGTCTTCTTACTCTTTCTCTTCTGATCTTCTCTGTTCTAATCTTCCTCTTCTCTCTGCCTCTGCCCTGCTCTGCTTTTCATCTCTCCATATTGTCGGAAGTTTGACTTCTAAACTTCCTTCGATCAACCATGGATTAACCATTTATATAGATGGTTTACCCAGTCATAAACCATAGAAAATAAAAAATCATCTTCAGCAAATCCAAGTACCCAACCTGGTTATGACTAATATAGCCATGGTATAGATGGCCCATAGAAATAGATGATTTTCCCAGCTAGAAGCCTCCATTTGTTTTGGGGACTTTCCATGGCTATGTTAAAAAACCAGAGGGTATCAACAGGGGTATTAACGTGGGTACAAGTTGATCAATTGGCAACCGAACTGGCAACATCTGAAAATCAGTGTTTTCCAATTGCCACGATTGAAATCACCAATCTCAATATGAACATAACTGGCAAATGAATGTGAATCCATGGTTATTGATCATGATAAAACATGGTTATTGATTATTTCAAACTTTAGCCTCTTAACCTGTGGGCCTTGCGGACCATGGAGGGAACTATGGAAGGGACTATGGAAGAAACCAGGGCAATAAGGATATCTTATAGAAGGTGATGTTAGAAACCATGTCAAAGGAATATACTTCGAAGAGGTAAAGAAACAAAACAATGCACACAGCGAGGACACATCCAGATTCATCAATCTGGGTTTGCACTCAAAGTCGTGAAGTACTTGACCAAAATGGAATTTGTATTGTGGGCCGGTGATGAATTCAGATAACAAAAACTTGCCATGGATACTTTATTTCTATCTGATCCACAGTCTATAGATATAAAATTTTGATTGTGAGATTGGGGTGAACTTATGTTTCGTTCTTTTTTGAAGACTAAATCTACTTAGGCATTCAATTAGATGCAAATAAAATTCTACTTAGGCGTCACAAACTGACGCCTAAGTAGAATTCTATTTGCGCCAGACAGATTATGCATTCCAAATTCTAGTCTGGGGCGGTTTGAAGACATAATTCATAATATACTTGGGCGCAAAAAGAATTCTGCTTAGGCGTCACGAACTGACGCCTAAGTAGAATTCTACTTGCCCCTAAGTAGACCAAGTCTTCCAAATTCTAGTCTGGGGCTGTTGGAAGACATAATTCATAGTCATAATCTACTTAGGCGCAAATAGAATTCTAGTCTGGGACAGTTGGAAGACATAATTTAGAGTCATAATCTACTTAGGTGCAAATAGAATTCTAGTCTGGGCTGTTGGAAAACATAATTCATAATCAACCTAGGCGCAAATAGAATTTTGCTTAGGCGTCACAAACTGACGCCTAAGTAGAATTCTATTTGCGCAAAAGTAGATTACGCATTCCAAATTCTAGTCTGGGGCTGGCATTGGTCTGAAAATATGGTTTGCTCTTTCTTCAAGATGGGAGATATACTCAGGCGACAGAAACAAACGCCGAAGTGGAAGTCTATTTGCAGCTAATTAATTTTCCAGTGTGAGACTGGGCTAAATTGAGTTTTGATTACTTAACAACATTGCCCCAAATACTTGAAACCTTGAATAAATACACAACCCGCATACAAATAGTGGGTTTAATTTGTGATGCTGCATTTGTTTGAGGGAAGATTCGGGCGATTTAAGCGAAATTGGAGAAATACTTAGGTGGAAGGAACAGGCGCTGAAGTCGAATTCTATCAATATGTAATTTCAATTATTTGGAAGGCAGTCCATGTGTGTTTGGGCGCGCTGAGCTGGCTTCTGCAATGTGTTCAGGCTGTTGGGATTATGTGACTTCCCTTTTCAAAAAAAGAACCAAGGCAATGTTGATTGTTGGCTGCATTCCCATTGCTGTCTTGTTCCCAACCAGTTCTGGACTGGATCAAAAATATGCAGTAGCGGTAGCAGTGCTGCATCCAGGGCTATACTGCTGTTATATATTTTGTCACTCTGGCAAGACTGTTACTACCGTGCTACTACCCATACAAGAAACAAACTATATTGTATATAGCTGCCAATAATTTCTTGGACCATGATTTGATACTTTTCAGAATATATAGCGCTAGCGGTGAGGTTCTTGAGGGTGATGATGGGTTACTTTCAGGTTGGGACTAATGCATCCGGAATGGCTCAACCTTGTCCGTGCCTTCCTACTCCCGGGATTCTTGGCACAGAGAACCAATCTACGTGACAATTTTCTTAGCGCAGAGGTCTCCAGAACGGTTCGGAACGGTTCTGCAGACCTCCAGAACGGTTCGGAACGGTTCGGAACGGTTCTGCAGACCTCAAGTTTGCTCGGAGATATTTCTCCACAGCTTCCAGCCCCTCCAAAAAACGGTCAAAACCTTCCAAAGAGCCGCCCTGTGGCTCCAAGGGCCAAGGCTACAAGAGAAAGGGGTCAGAAAAACGACAAAGGGAAGGGAACTTCTCCGCCTAAGTCTTTGAACAGGCAGTGCAAAGGCATGCTGAGCACAAGGGAGAAGGTGAAACTGGATGTAGACTACAAAATGCTGGAAGTTTCTCAGCTGTTTGTTCATGGAAGGCTTGGCTTTCAAAATCTTACCTGTCTTGAAAACTGTTCTGTGGAATCTTTTCTAACATAGTCAAAATATGTTATTATGTAGTCAAAATATGCTATTATATGGAAGTCTCCGGAACCGTTCCGAACCGTTCTGGGGTCTATAGGCTTGGAATCCGGAACCGTTCCGGAACCGTTCCAAATAGTTCTAAATAGTTCCGAGGTTTTGGAAGTATCCGGAACCGTTCCGAACCGTTCTGGGGAAATCTCCGGAACCGTTCCGAACCGTTCTGCAAACCCCAAATAATGGCTTATGTGTTAACTTGCTTTTATACTTGTATACCGTATAACTTGATAAAACCGAATATACACACTTGTAGCTTATAGCTACTTTGTAAAATACAACTCATAATTTATAACTCTTGACTATCAAACTTCAATAAATCAATTTATGAGGTTTAGGATCTGTTTTTAAATTGAAACACATTGTTATAACTGTTAACTTACAACTTAGAGCTTCTAGTTATGACTTGACGCTACAAACTGTGTAACTTATGACTTCGTAACCTTTTAACTTTGAATTTACAACTTATAACTAAAACTGAGAACCTTTAACTTGTAACATAACTTTGACCTTACTTCTCGATTTGACTCCAACTGTTTAACTTTATAAGTATATTTTTGATTATGATTTTATATAAGACTGTTTGAGTTTTTAGGTGAATTATATGTTCTTGTTTGTTCGTGTATGTTTGAAAGTTTGGAAGTATATCTACCACACTTGTTGACAGGGTTTGTTTGCATAAAACGCAACAATAAAGTTTAAACGTTGTATTTGGATAACATAACATATTTATAATGATTGTAATCTATTACTGCAACACTGCTACGGACCAATGCACAACAACGTAGCGACAGAAATACAGTAACACATCTTTGATCTTCTACAAATACGCAAGGGAACACAAATTAAATCCAGTAACATTCCGTTTGCAGTTGATAAATTTGTTTCACCATGTTTTACCTAAGTTTTACCGTGGTCTTCGCAGCACCGAAAACAATGCTTAAAAGCTGTGGATTTGCATTTGCAGTTCATCCACGCACATGAGCACACAGCCATACATACACTCATGAATGCACTAGTTAACCAATTTTACGGTATACAGGGTCACACCGTAATATTGTTTTCATGAGTTCTATTTTTCTAGTTGGAGCTTGCGCACATGCATTCTTTGGTGTTCTCCTTTTTGAAGAAATATGGGGCCCCGAATTACATAGATGTTGTATATTGTTGTATACTGTTTTCCTTTCCAACTACGAAGTTTGTATGTAACATCTAATTTGATGTTGAAAGGCTTTTTGTCCAAGAACGTGGAGCAATGTGTTTTTCTTTCAAAGTGGTGGGTTTCTTCATTGGGTGACATTTTTATTGGAAACACCCCTTATTTCCATGGATTGCTACATAGTTCTTTCCATAGTTCTTTCCATAGTTCTTTCCCTGGACATTTGAAATCAACAGGAATCCAAATTTAAGAGACTAAGGTTTGAAATAAGTTATTGACGTTTAAAACTGCTTCATCAATTGGTCATGGATAGGAATTCCATTTGCCATGGATTAAATCATTGGGTTTTGACCCAACAAAAAATCAGGGTTTTTGTTGTGCTTCACTAGGTCCAGTGTGGGATGATGTCACCGAAAAATGCGTTTTTTTGTTGAATGTAACTGGACAAACATTTCGCGGCAAACAAAACATAAATTCAAATAATATTGAAGTAGGATATATATATATATGTATATATGTATGTAAGTGTGAAAAAATGATCCAAGTGAAGAAAGCAGCATAGGCACCAACTCACTATCCTTGTTTTCCGGCGCAGGGATTGGTGCCAGTTTGTCCTGGTTCCCTTTGACTGGGATTGGTGTACTGTTCCTGTACAGTGTCAAAATCCAATCAACCAGGTGTGCCAGGTCGATGATTTCCGCCATTCACAAATCGACTGGTCACATCTGTGGGAGAGGGTGAAAGGGAACAGGACAACCCACCGAATCCGGTCACGGGATTATGGGTGGGAAACTGGGAAAAATATCCCCGTTAAAATTATAGGGGAGACGTTGTGCACACAATTTGTAGGTACATTCCAGGATTCACAACCTAGGTGTCTATGAAAAGAACCGCACAACCTCAGTTGAAGCTCTACAAAAAGCAATACCAACCCAGATTCAGGGTCTACAAAAAGAACCTAGATTTCTTATCCAACCCCTTGATCCCCCTTGGTCATTGCTCTTGTTGGCTTGGCTAAGAAATACTTAGCTTTTTGTAGTGGACCAAAACCACATCCCTTTTCAATGGCACCTGCTTTTTGTACCTGGGCACAACCTTGGGGAGGTCCCTCAAACTCGATCCAAAACCATCAAAATTATCCTTCTACTACAAAAAGAAGGTGGGATTTAACACCAAGGTCAACAAGGACACCTTTTGCTACAAATAGCTGTGCCCAACACCTTTTTCCAGAAACAAATTGCCTTGAATATGCGTTTTGTACGGGCCTCAAGGCCTAGCTTTTTGTAATGGAAATTTCAAAGTGGATGGAAAAATCTATATCCAGGTGAGAGGTGAGCCTGGGCAAAAGTTTAAGCTGTACAAAAAGATCACTCACATCGAGATAGAGCTCTGGAGCGAAACCACCGTAGAGCGGGTGCGTGAGATCATCCGCCCATTGATTAAGTTCTCGAGGAACGTGGCAGGGTGCTAACGAGCAGCCAGCGACATGAAGACGCAGGACAAGTTCCATCAAAATGCCTGCAGTGTGTGGTTTCTTTGATGCGAGATTCAGTAAAGCAAAACCGTTTCCGCGGTTATCACTTCCGACGGGGATCCTCACTGCCGCAGCAGTCGTTCCCTGCTTTTGCAGGATACAGTGGGTGAGTACCAGGGTGCCAAGCAGCTCCAGTGCTGCAATTCTCTTCTGGGGGTTTCCATCCTTGAATGCCCAAGGGAACATTTCTGGGGATACTTTAAAATGAAACCAGTGGACTGAGTTGCGGGCTGGTGACTGAGAGTCTGACAACCATCCTCCAATGTAGGCTTCTCCTGTGGAGTCCGCACTAGCATCGCTACCTCCCCACCAGGAAGACTTAGGTAGGTAAGGCGAAAGTTGCCGATAGGGGATGGTGAAGAGCTCCTTTAACAATAGTGCCAAGAGGCGGACAGTCTTGGGTGGTCTTCCCGAGGAGGTTACTGTCATCTTCCAAGCCCAGAATGGTTGTAGGAGACTTTTGGTCATTGGGCAGACTGCTGTTGCCCATTGTAAGCGTCCCAGAGCCTTCTCAATGGCTTTTGCTGTCATCACTGTGTTCTGGATAAGGAGTTCAAGGACTTCTAAGACCAGGATGTGTTTGGTTGAGATCATCTGGACTTGTGGAATATTGGGGTGTATAACGAAGCCCAGCCAAGTGTTGACCTCTGCCAAGTGGGTCTTCTTCCAACTCAGAGGTACTCCAAGCGCAAACAGAGTGGCATGCAAGGATTGCTGTGGCTTGGTGGTCTGCATTCTCTGCACGTAGGAGCCAGCAGAAGTCATCTACAAAGACGAATCCCCAGTCCACCTGGGGGAAGAGGTTGTACAGCAGTCTCAAGATGAGGGCTGCTGTTCTGCCCCAATATAGTTGAGCACTTGCCATACCGTAAGTGCCTACTACCTTGTTGATCCACCATTCTCCTTCCAGTTCTGCCACTTGGAATCTCCAGTCCTGTGAGAGGACTTTTACACGTCTGTGTGCCTTGGTCACATCAGCTTTGAGCAAGATCCACTGCTGTCCGGGTTTGGGCCATTGCAAGTGCTGTGTTCCAGTGGAGTCGTCCCTCAAGTGAGGGGCAGTGGTTGGCTGTGAGCGGCTTGCCTCATGTAGCCAATGGAGCGCTTGGACACAATCCAGGACTGTGGGGGCTGTAGTCCTCTCCATTGTGTGGTTCTGGATGTGGATGTTGGCCCCACCGGCGGATCCATCGTAGATGGTGCGTATCTTATCCCCCTCGTCAATGGCTGCAAGGGGGCCTGGTCCTGGTTGACACTGGTCGAACTTGACCTGCCGGTGTCTCAAGGTCTTTGCCCAGTGCTGGTATGCCTTGATTTCCAGATGGTCGAGCATCTGTGGGCACTGGGACTGTTGCTTGTCTCCTTGGGGTCTGCAGAGTGATGCCACTCCTCGGTACGCCAGTGATGTGAGGTACATTTGGCAGAGCAGGAGAGTGCTGTCGTTATCAACATCTTCCTGATCCCTGGGGGTGAGACCGGGGAGGCCCCATACCTGTTCCTCTGATCGTCCTCTGACTGGCTTTGGGGCACCTGGTTTGGGGAACCAGCGCAGGATACTCCATGTCCTATAGGGCCGCCAGGGTGCACAGGGTGTTATATGGCTCCGGGGCGAGCATATCTTGGCCCATTGGCCCTGGGTCCCTGCGTGTGTCAATGGCTCTGATGAAGGGTGATATCCATGCATGGTAAGCATGGAGGCAGGGGTCCAGGGAACCTGCATCATCTTTACCTGCATACAATAAGAGTATGACAGGTTTGGCCCACTTATCAAGGGCTACTGGTGTCCAGTCCAAACGTCGCTGGAGTCTCTGGGGGATATATTGCATCCACGTGAACTGTGGTGTGGTGCCAACCTGGGAAAGTGGCCTTTCACTCTTTCGTGGTGCCTCCTGGGGGTGTACCCCAGGATTCGTGGTGCCGTGACGTGGGTTGTCGTGTGGACCGGTGAGGTCCTTCCCCGGGGAGGGGAATCTTGATGCAGCCCTCTGTGTTGAGGGGGGCTCGCTCAGGGCCAGTGGCACCTGTCTGGGCCTCCTGTCACTTTGGGGGGTGTGGACACTCCGGGATGTGAGTGCCTGGTGCTGCATCGCATGTCCATCCGTCCACGCGGACTGGACAATTGTGGGAACGGCCACATTGGCCCGTGCAGGACTTGTACAAAAGGAAGTCCCTGCAGTATGGCACATTCTTGGGGTTCTTGAAGGCCCAGTGTGATGGCCAATCGGGCTTACCTGGGTTCTTCGATTTACCTTTGGTGGTCTTGCCGTCTTGCCCTTTCCCCCGGGGAGTGCTCTTGGTGGTGCCCTTGCCTTTGGGGGTCCCCTTTTCGTGGCTTCATCCACTGAGGCTGCCAAGGTGTGGTTGCCGGCCGGGTGGTCACCTTGGTCTTACCCTTCCCCTTGGTTTGGATGGTCTTGACAGTCTGTTTGTTGACCCTTTCATAGACCTCACGAGTCCAAAATAGAAGGTCCAGTTTGATAGTGCGAAGTGCGTCACTCGGGGTCGTGCCACCATGGACCATGTCATGGATCTTCCTCCATGCGTTCCTCTCCGCATAGAGCAGGATGGACCCCGATGGTGGGGGGGAACGGCCTGCAATGTCTTCCCCATAGAACCGCTCGTACCACGAGTCCAGCTCTTCCTTGGTGATGCTCAGGTTCGCAAATTGGGGGGCTGAGGCAGTGCACATCAACAGGGTCGTGCGGAAGACCGTGTGCATCCTTTCAAGCTGTCTTCGGGTGGTTGGGTTTGCTCTGACTTCCTCTTCTTCTTGGCCTTCCCAACCATCCAGGGTGAAACGTTTGGAAGTCTTTGTGGGGCGTTCCCCTTCCTCGGGGAGAGCACTAATCAGGTGCTTCACTTGGATGAATCCAACTTCTCCTCTTGCAATGAACCGGTGTTGACGCTTGAGGAGTGCATCACTGCCTTAGGGATTCGAGGCGGGGTCTACTCACCTTGAAGGTCTTCATGTACGTCTCCTCCAGGGTACGTCTGTCCAGTGAGATTTCCAGGGGTGATCCTCCTTGTGTGGTGCTTCGGGTCAGTGTTCCTTGAGTGTGAACTGTCCCGGGGATCGTGGCAAGCATCCTTGCAGCTCTGACCGCTTGGAGGAGTCTCATTGCAGTGAATGCCGATGATTGTGGCGTGAATCCATGGTTGCCATCTGTGAAGTCAAGATCCCTGGGGCCATGGTTACGTGCTTCCTCTGGGCTGTCCCATCGGTCAGCAAGATCCTCGACTGTGATGTAGCCCTGTCTTGCCATTTCTCCTTTGACCCGCCATGGGATCTGCTTGGAGACCAGCAGCACTGAAAGTCCCTTGGAGAGCCTTTCCACGTCTTCTTGCTGATCTGGAGGTATGGCCTCAGGTGGTGTGGCAGGAGGTGGTGCAGCCATGCCTTAGTTCCTTAGTGATCACTGTAGTGCCAACAAAGGGTGGGTGCGGTGGGCTTTCAAAAACCTGTCCAGGGGACACAACTGGGTTATGCTTGAGCCAAAATGTCCGGTGGACATTTTGGTTCAACATTCCACACTTATGCCTTGCAACCGCAAGCTCAATGCAAGAATCAAATGTATGTAAGTGTGAAAAATGATCCAAGTGAAGAAAGCAGCATAGGCACCAACTCACTATCCTTGTTTTCCGGTGCAGGGATTGGTGCCAGTTTGTCCTGGTTCCCTTTGACTGGGATTGGTGTACTGTTCCTGTACAGTGTCAAAATCCAATCAACCAGGTGTGCCAGGTCGATGATTTCCGCCATTTCCGAAGGACGACCTGGCACATCACGCCATTTCCGCAGGATGCCGGGTGTCCATCGGGATCTTCAACAGGGCCAGCGGCGCCTTTTCAATCCATCAGGGAGCTCAATGTGTTCCTTGTCTGACTCTGTGTCCACTGAGTCATCTGTGTCTGATCCTGATTCATTGGATGAGTCAGTCCACTGGGGCGTCATCCACTTGGGCAGGGCCTTGTTTGTATTCCAATGGGAGATCATGGGTCTTGAAACACCGGGTGCATTTGCCATAGAGTCTCATTTCATTTCGGAAGTCATCCGGGGAAAGGTCTTCCACACTGCCACTTTTGGGTCGCCATCCACATCCAACGGCCGTGCCTTCTCCGTTGAGCAGGTGGATTCGGGATTGGCTTGATGCCGTAGTTCTGGTCCGTGAGGATACCACTCTTAGTGATCCTGCTGCAGGCTCCGTGAAGAGGACCCTTGGGGCAGGGCAGTCTCGGTCAGTTGGAGATTGCACTCCAGCTGCTACTGCCTGGTGTTCGTACGGGGGTGTCCACTGGTACCCGTCCTTCTCGTGGTTCCTCTTCGAGGTCTAGTATGGGTTCATCCCAATCAGGATGGTTGAGGTCCTCTCTGCGTTCACGGCCTGGTTTCATGTTGAATGTGTCCACTTTGGAGGCCACCTTCTGCCATATGGACACTACCACATTCCGTTTCTCTCTGGTGTAAACATCTGCCTCCCCTGTGACAGCAGCCCCTCTGTCTCTGAGCGGCCTGGATTTGAAGGCAACGTGAAGCATGACAATGTCGTCCAAGAGGTGGATGTCCTGGGCCAGCGGTTCCACCAAAGGGCGATCGGACACTGCCATCAGTTGTGCCATCGAAATTGGAAATGTCGATGTCGTGGTTGCCTTAGTTGGTTGGGTGAATGGTGGGGCTGTGTTGGTGGTGCTGGCCTTCACTTGGGTGCCAGCAGTAAGCAAGGAAAGGGCACGAAGGTCTTTGCTTGCTCTGTGTTTCTCTGATGAAGCTGGTGGTGATCTTTTCATTCCCGGCTGGGGGGTCTTGGGTACACTGGGTGAACCTGTCGCACTCAGGGCCAGCGGCACCTGTATGACGTGGTCCCTGTTGTGTGTATCCTGAGTGTTGGGCGGTGAGTGACTTGACGGTGCCTTCCTTGGTGTTCCACTGGTGCTGGGAGAGCCTTGCTCACTCTGGTGTGTGCCTCTGGGGTCTGATCGGTGTGAGGTCTCGTCTGAGGGTACTGTCTTTCCAAGAGTGGGGACCTGCAATATGGGGTCTTGGCAGGCGACTGAGCATCTGACAGCCATCCTCCCATGTATGCCTCCCCTGCAGCTGCAGCACTCGCATCGCTGCATCCCCACCATTGGGATTTCGGCAAGTAAGGGGAGAGGTGTTGGTATGGGATGGTGAAGAGCTCCTTCATCAACAAAGCAAGGAGTCCCATCTTCCAAGCCCAGGATGGTTGCAAAAGGCTCTTGGTCAGCGGGCACACTGCTATGGCCCATTGTAGTCTGCCAAGGCTTTCAATGGACTTTGCCGTCATTGCCGTATTCTGGATCAAAAGCTCCAAGACTTCAAGGACCAGGGTGTGTTCTCCCCCAGTACAGTTGTGCACTTGCCATGCCGTAGGTACCCACTTTGTTGATCCACCATTCTCCTTCTAACTCCGCAACTTGGAATCGCCAGTCCTCCGGAAGGATCTTGACCCTGCGGTGTGCTTTGCGTTCAGGAGGATCCATTGTTGTTGCGGCTTTGGCCATTGCCATTGGTCAGCAGCTCTTCCCCCACCTTGTGGGCCTGCGGCGCCAGTAGGCGGGGAGCGGCTAGCTTCATGGAGCCAGTGTAAGGCTTGAACGCTGTCAAGCACTGTAGGGGCTGTGGTCCGCTCCATGGTCTGGTTCTGGATATGGGTATTTGCTCCTCCTGCTGATCCATCATAGATAGTGCGTATCTCGTCGCCCTCATCAATGGCTGCAAGTGGGCCCGGACAAAGCCCTCTGGTTGGCAGTTGCAGAGTGTTGCCGCTTGTTGTTTGGTGAGGGGGGCCTCCACCATGCCCAGATGCTCCTCCTCGACAAAGGCTGACCTGGGCAGCAAAATCGCTCACCGAGGAGTAGTTCGCCAGTCCAATTGGGTCATCCAAATCCTGTTGGATGAATTCCATGCCCTTCAGCTCTGACGTCAAAGGCCATATGCCAGGTGACTGTAGTGGTGGGGTGGATTGGCTAGTTCCATGGGAACGGTCCAGTCTGGGTCATCCGACGGAGGTGCCAAGTCCTGGATGAGGTCCAGGTAGAGAAGTTGTCCTTGGGCTGGTGGATTAGAAGCTCTCGTTCCCAAAGTGAGGCGGATGTCGGCCAAGAGCTCCTCCGTGAATGGGTGTTGTTTCTCACCACATTGTCGACTCTCTGTGGGACCATGGGCAATACCATAACCACCTGGGTGTTGGCGTTGAGTGACTTGGTGGTGCCTTCCTTGGTGTCCCACTGGTGCTGGGAGAGCCTTGTTCACTTTGGCCTGTGCCTCTGGGATCTGATTGGTACGGGGTCTCTTCCAAGGGTACTGTCTTTCCGGGCGTGGGTACCTCCAGTGTGGCTGGCTCTCATGGCAATAGCTTGTGCTAGTCCCCGCATCATCTGCCAGGGGTATCTGCTGAGATCACTGCTGATGATGTCCGCTAACTTGGGGTGGCTGCCGCTTGGTCGAACTTGATCTGCCGGTGTCGCAGGCTCTTGGCCCAGTGGTGGTAGGCCTTGGTGTCCCAGATTGTGGAACACTTGTGTGCACTGGGGCTGTTACTGGCCTCTTTGGGATCCGTAGGGTGTTCCGGGAAAGATCCAGGGCAGTGTGGGACAGTCTGGGCTGACATACCTTGATATGCCCGGGGGGTGAGGTACATTTGACGCAGCAAAAGCGTGCTGTCATTGTCAACATCCTCTTGGTCTCGTAGTGTGAGACCCGGAAGGCCCCAGACCCGGGATTCTTCTCTCCCCCGTACTGGCTTCGGGGTACCTGGTTTGGGGAACCATCTCAAGATGCTCCAGGTTCTACAGTTCGGGCCGCTCAGTACAATTGGGACCAGGCTGCGGGCCGCCAGGGTACACAGGGTGTTGTATGGTTCCGACGCCAGCATGTCTTGGCCCAGCTTTCCGGCGTCTCGCCTCGTGTCAATGGCTCTGATGAAGGGGGAAATCCACGCATGGTGTGCATGCAGACAGGCGTCCAATGAGCCTGCATCATCCTTGCCTGCGTACAACAACAGTACCACAGGTTTTTCCCACTTGTTGAGGGATACTGGTGTCCAGTCCAGCCTCTGACGGAGTCTCTGGGGAATATGATGCATCCACGTGAATTGTGGTGTGGTGGCCACTGGTGAGATTGGTCTCTGGGGTCCTTGGGTGTACTCCTGACTGCGTGGTGTTCCTTTGGGGTGTGCCCCTGGGAGCGTGGTGTCTTGCCGTGGGTTGGCGTGTGGACCGGTGAGGTCTCCCTTCAGAGAGTGTGTCCCTGGGTTCGTAGTGTCTTGCTGTGGGTTGGCGTGTGGACCGGTGAGGTCCTTCTTCAGGGGGTGTGCCCCTGGGCACGTGGTGTTTTGCCATGGGTTGGCGTGTGGACCGGTGAGGTCCTTCCCCGGTGAGGGGTGCTCTGATGCAGCCCGTTTTGGCGAGCGGGCTTCCTCAGGGCCTGCGGCACCTGTGTTGGCCTCCTGTCATTCGGGGCGGTGTGGGCACGCTTCCGGGGTGAGTGCCTGGCGCTGCATCGCATATCCATCCGTCTAGTCAAATCCCAAGAAACGACACCGAGAAAAAGGGCAATGTCCCAGGTCCAAAGTAAGACATGCTTAAAATTGCTCCAAAGTAAGACATGCTTAATCATGCCGGGCAGATACCTGCCAGGCAGTGAATTGCACGAGAGTAAAACACGTCAAAGCATGGCTTGCAGGTACCTGACAGGCAGTAAATTGCTCCAAAGTACGACCTGCTTAAACATGCCGGGCAGATACCTGTCAGGCAGTGAATTGCACGAGAGTAAAACAAGTCGAAACATGGCTTGCAGGACCTGACAGGCAGCAAATTGCTCCAAAGTAAGACATGCTTAATCATGCCGGGCAGATACCTGTCAGGCAGTGAATTGCACGAGAGTAAAACACGTCAAAACATGGCTTGCAGGTACCTGACAGGCAGCAAATTGCTCCAAAGTAAGACATGCTTAAACATGCCGGGAAAATACCTGTCAGGCAGTGAATTGCACAAGAGTAAAGCCCGTCAAAACATGGCTTACAGGTACCTGACAGGCAGCAAATTGGTCCAAGATAAGACAGGCTTAAACATGCCTTGCGAATACCTGACAGGCAGTGAAATGCTCCAAAGTAAGACATGTGTAAACATGCCTTGCAAACACCTGACAGGCAGCGAGTTGCTCGAATAAACATGCCTTGCAGATACCTGACAGGCAAAGAATAGCTCGAAGGTAACACATGCCTAAACATGGCCCGCACTTCCTCCTGGGTGAAGAGGACTGGGTCCATGGGGTCCTCGATGAGGGTGTCCACATGGGTACGGCGCTCCAGGGCCTGCAGCTGGTCCAGGTTGAGCTTGATCTTGAGCGCCAAGTCTGGGGGGTCCACCTCTGGTCTTGCGCCAACAACCCGCATGCATTCTCTGCTCCCCCTTGTGGTACTTCATGGCCCAGGTCAGCATCGGGAGCTTTTTGGCATCCTCAGATCTCATCCAAGCCGTTGAGGGCCACTGTGCCTTCCACCATCTCGGTTTTCTGACGCTTGGTCTCCTCGTCCATTTCCGCCTCCTGGTGGATAAGGTGGGTGTGCTGGATCGCTTTGCTCTGAAGGTCCAAGGCCTTGGCCGCTTCCGGGCCTGGGATCGCTTCGCTGCCAAGTTCTTTTTCTGCTCTTTGATCAGGGTGGCCGCTTCCTTGGCGTCCTCATCCACAATCTGTTCCAGGACCTCTTCTCGCATGCTCATCCGGAGCGCCAATTGTTGATGGTGTCTTGCAAGTCAGTCATTTTGGCTTGGAGTTCAGCTGACACTTCCTCTCCCGGAGATCCCGGTCGCGCAAGGAAGTCGGCTGCTTCGTCCTGATCCTTGATCAGAGCATTGGAGATCATCTCCCACTCGTCGCCCGACGAAACCGACATGTTCGAAGAACGGGCGAAAGAAAATACACGAAAGTAACCCTTTCAAAAACCTGTCCAGGGGACACAACTGGGTTATGCTTGAGCCAAAATGTCCGGTGGACATTTTGGTTCAACATTCCACACATATGCCTTGCAACCGCAAGCTCAATGCAGGAATCAAATATAATTAAATACATTGAATCAAGATATCAAAACATGTAAGTTATAATGTCAGTTACCATCCACGGTGGAATAGAACAGAAACTGAACCGTTTTTTGTGCTCGACATGCACCTTCTGGATAAATGGATTAATGGGATGTTTATGGGATTATTAATGACATGGTTCTATCTATATGGAATAATGATATGGTATTATAATAAATTGTTATTAATGGGATAGATTATTCCATATAGATTAATGGTTATTCCATTATGGCATATATTTATGGTTATTAATTGTTATTAATGTAAATTAACAGTTCGACCCTGGCAGTCATCGGGGTTGGAAGACTAGCTTCCATTAAACATCAGTGATTTTCAGGGTCGAACTGTTAATTTACTGGAGGGATTACCCAGCAAATATAAATGGAATGGTGGTGTTTCATATACGGTCATTGCCAAAAGAGGCGAAGAGCACCCTCTTCTCTTGCTGGCACTGCTCATCTGCGCGTGACCCCGTATTGCTGCAGTGCCTCATTGAAGTTAGAGCTGGTCAACACGCTGTTCATGCTGGGTATGCCAGGGGTCCTCGAGAAAGCCCCCCTTCACGCATTGCCTGTCCCAAAGTGTCATCAATTGTTGTGCTGCGTAGCTTCTCACGATACTCTTCGATCTCATTTGCTGTCAAATCCGGCCCGGGCAGCTCGGACCACTCGCTTCCCTGATATTAAACGCACCCTAAATGATCCCAGATATCTGTCAATCCCCTACTAAACCATGGGTTCCGGGGGGGTGTTTAATGTTAGGGGGACGCGACCAGTAGGGGACAGCGTTTTATTTTCTTGCCTTTATCCTTAAATCTGTTGTGTGGTTTGTCCTACATACATAGGTTCTGGGAATGGCTTGCAGATTACCCGACCTGGTAAACTAACACAGCCGTTGAAAATCACCATTTTGTAGCTAGGTAAATCAACTATTTCTATGGAAAATCCCCATTTTCCAGTTCGCAAACTGGGTAAATCATCGAACTTTCAATGGGCCATGGCTTCCATGGCTCAACGTCGCCAACGTCTCCGAATAAATGGCCGAAGGTGCAAATGCGCAGCAGCTGTGGTGATTCGATCCTCGCAGCAAAGACGCAGCTGTGTGACGTCACCGGGTCAATTGAAGCAACGCCCATGGCAAACAATGATCGATATATATATATATATAATATGTATATAATATGTATAGGTTATAGATTAATAATATATAATATAAACAATAATCGATTAATACGTATATAACGGTTGGTTGCTGGTTGATGTTTTTTTTCTCATGACTATATATATATATATATATGTATAGGTTATAGATTTTATTATTGCAGGAGAAATGACATGTTATTATGTTTTATTTATATAAAGTGATATAACAAACACTATATATCATAGTTGTCATAGTCGATCCGCATGACTGACTGATTGCTTCATCTAGTAGACGGTGAATCGGCAATTATATCCCATTGTTCTTTTCCGTTTGTATCCAAATATGGATGGTTTTACATTCCTGTTTGAAGGACTACCCTCTGGTTATTTAACAGTTCGCCATGGCGTAGATGGCCCATAGAAATAGATGGTTTACCTATTAAAAAAGGTGATTTTCCATGGCTATGTTAAATAACCAGAGGGTATAACCTCCATCTTCCTATGGTTTTCCTATGGTTTTCCTACGGTTCTCCCATTAAAACCTCCATTTTCCTATGGGTTAGTCATAACCAGATAGATGGTAATGGGATTTGTTGAATCCCAAATTTTACCGACCATAGTCCCATGGCTCATGCCATGAAAACCTCCCCAGAATATAGCTGTCATATCCCAATCATTTCAATGATGGGTTAATAATGCTAATCCATGTGGTTTATGATGGTTTAATGATGGTTTAATGATGGTTAATGATGGTTAATTATGGTTAATGATGGTGAATTATCATGATTATTCCAGCATTCCATCCCCATGATTGTTCTTTAAATCCCATAGACCCATTATTTCATACATCACGAAACCTGGTACCCATGATACGTGAACCCGCAGTGTTCGCGAAACAATGAGGTTTTGTCAGGTCGTCCCAAAAAGATAGATAGATTGGTTCCGATTCCCCCATGATCCAAAAACAGACACATTGGTAAATGATATAGATTAATGGGATTATCCATTTACATGGTATCCATTCACATAGATTAAATACCCATTAATATTGGTAAATAATACATGGTATTTAATATTAATGAGATTATCCATGGTATTTACATGGTATATTTACATGGTATTTAGATAAATGGATTAATGGGATGTTTATGGGATTATTAATGACATGGTTCTATCTATATGGAATAATGATATGGTATTATAATAAATGGTTATTAATGGGATAGATTATTCCATATAGATTAATGGTTATTCCATTATGGCATGTATTTATGGTTATAAATTGTTATTAATGTAAATTAACAGTTCGACCCTGGCAGTCATCGGGGTTGGAAGACTAGCTTCCATTAAACATTAGTGATTTTCAGGGTCGAACTGTTAATTTACTGGAGGGTAATACCCCAGCAAATATAAATGGAATATAAACGAAGGAAGTTTAGAAGTCAAACTTCCGACAATATGGAGAGATGAAAAAGCAGTCAGCAGGGAGGCAGGGAGAAGTCAGAAGAGAAAAGATCAGAAGAAAGAAGATGCAGGTGCGCGAAAAGGTAGGAAAGTCGCGAAACATTGTGTTTTTTCGTGGTTTTGTGGCTCCTCGAGGGTCGAAAAGTAGGCTCGCTGAAGCGGCGGGTGCGGAGACCTGGGGGGATGAGAGATGAACAGTTGCACGCCGTTGTGGCGCGAAGCCGATTTCGAAGTGAAAAGGTACAAAACACCTCAGCGCCGGACCACTTTTGGAAGTTGAGATGTTGAAAAAGTGCATGGCGTTGTGGCGCAAAGCACATTTGGAAGTAAAATGTGTTAAAAACTGAGGGGTTCGGAGCAGTTTTGGAAGTTGAGATGACGAAAAAGTGCACGGCGTTGTGGCGCGAAGCACATTTGGAAGTAAAAAGTGTTAAAAACTGTCGGTCTCGGAGCACTTTTGGAAGTTCAGATGTCGTTTTGCGTGGCAGGCGCAAGGGATTGTGGACCTTGTCAAAAATGAGAAAAACGTGAAGGTTTTGTAGCATTTTCAACTACAACCACCACTACACCACACTACACTCCAATACACTACACTATAACTACAACTACACCTTCACTACATTCCACTACGCTACACTACACTCAACTACACTCCACAACACTACATTCCACTACACTCCACTACGCTACACTACACTCAATTACATGCAATTACATTACACTACACTACACTACATTCCACTACACTACATTACACTACACTCCACTACACTACATTTCACTACACTCCACTACACTACACTACATTTCACTACACTCCACTACACTACATTACACTACACTCCACTACACTACACTACATTTCACTACACTCCACTACACTACATTACACTACACTCCACTACACTATATTTCACTACACTCTACTACACTACCCGCTACACGACACTCCACTACAACTAAACTACACATTCCACTACACTACACTACACTACACTCCATTACATTCCACTACGCTACAATACGAGGCTACACAACACCACACTACACAACACAACACATAACACACAACACGCAACACACAACACACTTCACACTACACACTACACCACACTATGCTACACGACGCTGCACTACACTAGTTGCATTACACTACACTACACTACACCACACTACACCACACCACACCACACTACACTCAATTACTCTACACTACACTACCCTACCCTACCCCACATTGCACTACATTGCAGTACATTATTGACATTATACTACACTCACTACACCACCACAAATGCAACTGCAACTACACTACACTAATTACACTACGCCACAACTACAACTCCACTACACTACAACTACAACTACGGCTGCACTACACCACGCTACATCCAGCAGTTGTGGGTGAGGTGACCGACCAGGTGACCACTGCAACCATTGCATCCACTCCAAACCAAAAACACAGCTCCAACCACCTTTCGGTCCATCAGTGGATTCGCTCTGCCATCCGTGATTCACAACAACCAATCTCTCCTATAGGTTTCCTATTTTTGAAACTTCCGCCACCGCCTTGCGCGGTACTACTGGTACCCATTGCTGGGGTATTAATCTATATGGAATATTGATTAATATCCCAGCAATATCCATTTAACCAATAAACCCCATTCTTCACACACTATCTGTTGGTTACCTAATAAAATCCATTCAAGTCACATCGTCTCAGCGATATCATCTTAGTCCCCATTGAATAACCACGCCAAGGACCCTAGAACTGAAAATCATGATTGAGAACTCACGAAATCCTATCAAATAACTCTTGGAACATAGCCATTGAAGAAAACAACATCTCAATGGTTGGAGTTTGGTCTTTTTTGGACTGTTGCTGACTTGTTGATATATTACCAAATTATCACTCTTTTATCCAGTATATTCTCACAACATACCCTCTGGTTATGACTAACATAGCCATGGTATAGATGGCTCATTTACAGATGGTTTACCTATTAAAAATGGTGGATCTTTCCACGGCTAACTGTTAGTCATAACCAAATGGTATAACCTGTTGTGACATCCAATGCATATTTCGCCCATCGTTTTTTTCGCATAGCGCAATTAAAGTACTTGCTAGTCCTGCATGATATATATCGCAGCAATGTAGGTACCTAAAACCCTGTGGACCTCTGAGATGATGCATCATCGAAGTATGAGTCCTGGCAATCCAAAGCGCGAGGCAAATGTTGGATCTACTTGTCAATGATCCGCAGCATGAGATCTTGATGTCGTTGTTGGCATGCGTAGGCACGGGCCTCTCCGATTTCTAATGATGCTCCGATTCGTTCTTCGCATTGTCTTTGGACATGTTTATGTAGTAGGTCTGCGTGTGGGATAGTTCGACACAACCAGATGCCGCACACAGATTCAAACTGCCATGATGGGAAAGTATGTGACAGCTGGCGAAGTGGTCCTTGAGCATTGCAACCACATGGTAGAGAAGTGGTTTGAAGCAATAGAAAATAGCATCGATCCTCTGTCAATGGCTCATATTCTGCATTGCCTCTGAAATGTACCGTAGGGGCAGAGAAGAGCAACAGTTACATCATACTGATTGCTTTCTGCTATCACTAACAAAAACCATGAACTATTCCGAACAATGGCTCGTCCTATCGAGAAATATGTCGGTCACTGCCCTACACTGGGTGGTTACCCAACCTGGTTATGTCAACAGTTTGCTATTGAAAATGGCCATAGAAATAATGGATTTACCCATAAAACATGGCGACTTTCCATAGCAAACTGTAACAGTTTACCAGTGGGTAACAGCGGATTTTCCAGTTCATGGAATGTGATAGCCTCCAACAAAAATTGGATAATAAAACCACCCCATTCGCAACCATCAACCATCATTTACCAACGAAATCATCATTCAGATTTGATGGTGAAATAACGTCTCAAAAACCTCCAAATGCTGGTTAAATCCCCAACAAATAATCAACCATCATCTATCAATGGGAGATCTCCAGGATCCTAAAATGGAGGTACTGTACCATATGTTTGGCCATGTTTTGGGGGTATATTCCCTTAGATAGGCCTTAAAAAAATGCCTTATATATGGTAGGTACCTCCAATCAATCGGTTCCTGAAATGGCCATTGACAAAATGTTGCCAAGCAAAATCATGTATTCTTGTCTATCTCCACTATGTATATATATATATATAATCACCCAACAAATAATCAACCATCATCTATCCACTATACTAACTAGTATCCCAATATTTTGATGGCTAAACAATCCCTATTACTCGTCAACCAACAGGGGTATAGCAACCATTACATTCTATAGCATCCCATTCGCACTGGTATCCTTATTTAGTCCCTGTATTATGTACCATGATTATTTATGGTTTTAGTCTCGTTACACAGCCAGTCTCCCAAATTTCTCTTGGAGCTTAAGATTCACCCCCCAATAAAACAATCTGTATAGATTACATATTCCAATCAAATTCCCTAAAGATTCCCCTAAAGATTCCCCTATAGATTCCCCTATAGATTCCCCATTAAAAAAAACATATCCCCTATAGATTCCCATTTCCAATGGATGTTCCATTGGGAAAATTCACATCATCGACTCAGCGACTCCCTGAGTTTTGGACGATCTTATGGAGCTCGCGAGGAGGTCGCATGTAGCTAAAGACCTAGAGCAGGTCGTCTTTACCCAAAGCATATGGTGATTTTGTGGTGATGAAAATCTGTTTTGCCATTGATGTCATGGGATAAACTATGGACATGTGGCTGTTGGATTTTAACGTGAAAGTGGTTCTAGAATGTTTATGTATCAGTTAATTACCCTCTGGTAAACTAAGATAGATAAGATGGAAAATCACCGTTTTCAATGGGTAAATCCACTATAAATGGCAATTTTCAAAAGCTATATTAAATTGCCAGAGGGTATATTTAATGGGATCTTCTGGGTTTTCATGGGGTGTCGGATTGCAACCATGGAACTTTAGGGATATCATTAATATCAACCATTTCTGGTGATATACACGGAATTATACTTACTTAATCCATATGAAGGTATATCAAATATAGGTGGCTATATTTACCAGTAAAACGAACCAACCATATTCAGATTGTACAATTATACACCCCATTCCCATGGATTTCAAAAAGTAACGATAATTATATTGTCATAAAGCCATGTGATACCAATACCAACATCATGAGCAAACAAACATGTAAAACCATTGGAATTTGCCGATTCCATTGTAATTGCCATAAATCATGTCCAAACCAAATCACATAACATTAATCACAGTAAATCTGAGAACCTACACAATAAACCCATAAATCATCTCCAAACAGAACTGTTCAACTACCCTCTGGTAAACTAACATAACTATGGAAAATCACCATTTTTTATTGTTAAATCCACTATAAATGGCCATGTTCCATAGCGAACTGTTAGTTTACCAGAGGGTAATGGTGGTATGACCATCGACCAGTAGCAAACTGTAACAGTTTACCAGAGGCTAATTACAGATATATATATATATGTTATAATATATATATTATATAACATATATATATATTATTATAACTATCTGCGGTAAAACCAAATTCATAAACCTCTATATAATTCTTGGGGATAGTGACCATGGCACTGGCTTCACCACACAAAGGTGGTGCCCGCGAGTCATGTTTGGTTGGTTTATAATCCATAGTAACTCTGGATATATGACACATTATCATATGGCAGTGTGTCAAAACCTTGTACCCCTGGTGAACATCAAAATAGCTGGTAAATGGATGTTCATCCCCCTAAAAATGGTATTAATAGGTATTGATCCATACCCATATGTATATGTATATATATATATATTGTATTCTACATGAAAAAAACTATTATAAACCCCAGTTCTTGTTTCAGTTCTCAAACTAACGTCACGATTTTTTTCATAGCGCCTTCCGCAAGGCGCCCACCACGCCGGTGCCGGCCAGGTCCTGTGATGGGTCGTAGTTAGTCACTGATGGGTCCACAGAACTATGGAAAGATCCACCATTTTGATGGGAAAACCATGAGAAAACCATGGGAAAATGGTGATTTATATGGACAGATCCACCATTTTTGATGGGGATTCATCAACTATTTCGACTGGGCCATTTTCAATAACTTTTTGTACGTATGTTTACCAGAGGGTAAATACCATAATCTGGGATGATAGAAAACATGGAACTGGTTAATAATGGTTAATAGTGGTTAATAGTGGTTAATGATGGTTAATCATTGGTTATGGCTGATTGGTGGTTTCAACCAACCCTTCTGAAAAATGATGGACTTCGTCAGTTGGGATGATGACATTCCCAATCTATGGAAAGTCATAAAATAGAAATGTTCCAAACCACCAGCCAGCTGTAATATATGGTGATTTCACCTATAATATTATAGTCCTCGAACATGGATTCGACCATGGTCATATGTCAAAATCCATGAACAAAATCCAGCCGTGACATCGGTGAAATCACCCATCCAGTTGTGATACATTGCCATGGTGTCATCATTGCTACAGGTGATGAATTCAATGAATTCCAGCCACAAATTCCCACGATCTATGGTCTATGACTGGGTAAACCATCTACAAATGGTTAATCCATGGTTAATATGATGGATAATCTATGGTTCATGGTTAATAGTTACCCGGCCTATATAATAGCCATACAAATAGCGAACTGGAAGCCATGGCCCATAGAAATAGTTGATCTTCCCATTCAAAATGGTGGATCTTTCCATATAAATCACCATTTTCCCATGGTTTTCTCATGGTTTTCCTATTAAAAAATGGTGATTTTCCAGGGTTTTTTGTATGTTTACGATGCAGAGGGTATAAACCTTCATTGAGGCCACGGGGATTTCCCAGCTTGCCACGTGAAGGATGACAACCAAGGAGGTGCCGGTTGCAGGATTTTTTCCCGCTTGCGAATGGTATCCCTACAGTTATGGCCAGAAATACCAGTTTTAGCTACTAACAAAACCCCATTTATAAAATGTATAATCCCAGTTATAACCAGTTACAATGAATAAATGGTCATTACTGTATAGGACTATAGGACGACGGGATATGGAACTCAAGCCCCCCAAAAAAATATTGTGGTACAAGCCCATAGTTTTTGTTTCACCGCACCACTGCCCCAGAACTTTGCGACACGATGCCGTGTCACAAGTGGAGAAATGGTTCACATTGTTTCACCATAGTTAGAGAGGTTATATCCCAACTTATGGAGGTTAGAAAACTATAATTAGAACTGCTAACAATTGTTGACATCTGATATGATACCTAACATCTCATAATCTAACTTATAACTCCGTTTCTTGGCCAAAATAGTCTATAGGTCATCTGAACTCTTGGGTTTGTAGATAGAATTAGTATGAATTAGTTATCCTCTGGTAATCCATCATTGTAATATGATACATCTTACATATATCACATATATTACATAGCGAAGATCCTCCTTTCTCTATTTGGATGTAGCTCAATGGACAATGGACCATGGCTTAACACATTAACCGGAGGGATCCATATACAGTATTACTATAGTTAGGTTAGTCACACATGTATCATCAGTTAAAACATCCATTATACATTCATTATATTTTAGATTTAACATCCTTTGCAATATAACTAATATATGACTTATATGACCATTAAACGTATTTATATATATATATATGTATATTAGTCATCACTTAACATTGGTTTCGAAAGAAGCAACGACTTCATCGCCCATACACGTCGCCCAAACACGGCGCACCATGGTATGGACGAAGGCCAAGCGCAGCGTCTGCGCCAGCGAAAAGTCCTGACGGGTCACTGACGGGGGGACGATACCCTTTGGTAAACTAACATAACTATGGAAATTCACCATTTATAGCTAAATTTCCCATGAACAATGATGATTTTCCATAGTTATGTTAGTTTACCAGAGGGTAACATCAAGACAGGTTTTGAGCAGCGAAAACGGTGGTTTAAGCGACAAAAACGGTGGTTTAAGCGACAGAATGGTGGCTTAACCAAAAAAAAAATGGAGAGTCATCTCATCATCCTAATATTTTCCACACCCCAATTGCATGGTCCCAACTAAAAATGGTGGGAAAATCCCTACAAAAAACCATGGTTTCTAAGGTGTCTAATGGGATTATACCATCAAACATGAGTTGTGAGGACAAAGCCGCCAGTGCTCCATTCTCTCTTCGAATCGACTGTCAGGGCGTTTGGAGATGTAGGGTATAATGTTTGGGATCTACATACATGTTTGACTAATCCAACTATATCATAATATTTTGTGCAGTTTATTTTATATATACACAATTCTAAGTAATATATTATTACATAGTATATAGGCTGTTCAATCCATGAAATTGACTTTTGTCAAGGGATAATACTGGGATTACCATCAGTTTCCGATCAAATCTCCAACCGCTCCCCACCATGCAATGTGTCATTTCTGCCACACTCCAGCAATTGGAATTCCCATATAAATGGATGTGTTAGAGGGAAATCATCGAACTCAATGGTGGATTTTCCAGCAAGCCATGTTTGATGATCGGAGAGTAGATATGGAAAAGCCACCATGAATGATCATCTGCCACATGGGTTTTTGACATTTTCCATATAGTGTCAAATTACTGGGTAAGATCTAAGGCCCCCTGTGTTTGATTAACCCCAGGACATCATGAATATACTCTAAGTTATCATCAAGTACCATAAACCCTATAAATATCCATAGATTTATCGGTTTATATTCTTCAACTTTGCGATTTCGGAATTCGGGGGCCCCATTATATGTATACAGTTATGGCCATTTATTAGTTATAACTGGTTATAACTGGGATTATACATTCTATAAATGGGGTTTTGTTAGTAGTTATAACTGGTAAATGGCCATAACTGTAGGAGTTCACCTTGGATTGTCGATTTCTGGGAGCCTTTCGTTTTGGATCTGCTCGTTAATACGGCGCGTCGCTGGTTTCAGTATTTCAGCAATGTGAACACAACCCGCGCCTCTGTCATTCTACTTTACTGTTGAGATGTTCAGTTAGGATTCCCATAACCCATGACGGATCCATGGTGCTGGTATATATTGTAACATTTGGGGTATATTGATGGTAAATGTTACCATATATAGCATACATGGATCCTATGGGTAATGGATAATAATGGATATTGATATCAATCTAATCTCTGTATTGGGTATACCCTCTATAATCATCAACCAACCATCAATGTGTGACGTGTTGTTCAGTCATAATCTGTAAAAATGATGGTTTCTGCAGAGGGATTGACCACTGCTTACATCGCGTTCGATGGTTCCCCATGCCGCGTTTGATGCTCGCGACATGAAGTTCAAAGCCAACTTAATCACTACAATTCACTAACCCAAAACACAACGGATTTATCATTGTTTCACACATGGATTCAACATTTACGGATATTGGGATCACTATTGGTTTCATTTATGAACCATCAATGGGCTGCAAAATTGGATATCCCAAATTGGAGGTATATCCCAAACATCTCCCAGTCATTCAATGGCCATTTCAGGATCCTAAATTGGAGGTACCTACCATATATAAGGCCTATGTAAGGGAATATCCCCAGAAAATATGACCTCCAATTTAAAATCCTGGAATTTCCATTGATTATAATGCAGTGTTTTTTTGTAACGACTGGCCTCACCCATGAAAGATCCCAACTGCGAAGCATCCACCTGAGTGCGAAGTCACTCAGGAGAATTCCAGACTTTTTTGGCGCTTGACCATGGACAAAAATGGGGCGGTCATCAAAAACATCAACAGAAAATCCAGATACTCTCTGGTAAACTGTTCCATAACTATGGAAAGATCCACCATTTTTCATGGGAAAACTCACTATTTCTATGGCCATGTTCAATAGCTATTTTGACATAACCAGAGGGTACCATGGGGGAGAATATGGGATAATCAAGAAATATGGGAAGGGTCCTTTGTGCCTTTACTGAAAACACCCAAACAATGTATGTGTTTTTTTTTGAACGCCTGAAGATGAAAAAACGATGGAGTATGAATCACGATGAACAACAAGTGTCACTGGGTTAGTTCAGTGGACAACCTAGGCACCGGCGAAAACAAGACACCAAACACCTTGAAAGTGGCTAAATAAAGGATGGTGAATCATATAATAATTGATAATTCCCTAACACATTTACTATTTTATTGGGTAATTGGGTTAGTTGGGATTTTGCTTGTTCCCAAATAAAGAGGTGACCCGTTTTCGGCCCGGCTGGTCGGAATCAACAGTTTATCATCCCCAGCGTTGGACACAACTGGTTTGAGCAGTTCTTGGTCCGTATGTTTGATGGTGAAATCCCTATTATTGCATGGGTATGGGTAGCTAGTACCCTCTGGTAAACTAACATAGTTATGGAAAATCACTATTTTTAATGGGTAAATCCATTATAAATCACCATTTTCAATAGCTATGTTAGTTTACCAGAGGGTAAACTAACATATTCTTATCAACATTATTAGTCAAGTTGTATTGCTAGCTATAATTCTGGTATATTACTAGTTGTCAACATTAACATTGTTTTCGGGGTTGCTGGGAATCCATCAGATCCTATATCCCATTATATCCCCGTACTAGTTATTTCTCGCTATGAACATCACTATATACTTAGAATTCTATTGACTAAAAGAACCCCTACTATTACCAACATTTCTATCTTTTTTGGGGGGTTACGATAAACATCTATATATATATATATATAAACTTGGATTCGCTTAAGTACCCACCCGAACACATAAAGAATACTTATATTCTATAGATTCCCCAAAATAGTGGATTTACCAATAGAAGCATAAAAACATGTCTTGAGCAAATCAGTTGATTTGCCTGGGGGACTCCCAAACAATAGTGATATGGCGTTCTACTTCAATGGTGCCACCTCAATTAAACAGCCTAATTAGCGGTTGTTCTCCTATCCCGATTTCCAGCATACAAAACCATAAGACCATGGGTAACTTCAGCAAATCAAAAGTTTTGGAGGGGCTTTGATCATCATTTTTTTCCCACTAGTATCCCACTATTATCCCTATGAAATTAATGGCCCTATGTTTCCCATTGGTATCGCACTAATCTCCTAAGACTGTCCCATTAATCACCTACAGGATGCTGCCCCCCAGTTACATTTTGTTTGTTGGTTTATAACCCCCTTATTATTACTATAATATTATATAATTATATCAACTATAAACCATAGAATTCAGCCACTTATTTGCGGCAACTGAACGCTATCGCTCGACTGGGGGCCCCACCTTGTGCTCGATGAGAAAGGCGCTCAGATCCGTGGGGTGATCGTGCACTACACCTGGCTAAAGCCATGGCAACATCGAAATGGGAGTGTAAGATCACCATATTGGTACATTTATGTACATTTATATAAAATAGAAATGCAAGTGATCTAATATCACTAATATGCATTATCTAAATCTAGGTCTGTTAAATTGGATTGCAAGGATATTCATAATAGAATTAGCTGAGTAATGGTTTTATTTTCGGAATAGTAAGTAGCAATGGGATATGATGGGACAAATGCAGTAGGATAATAAAGGATATATTTCATGGATATAATGGGATTTTAAACTAACACCATAATAATTTATTATATATCCATCAACAGGTACAAATCAACAGATTAGTAGTAAACACTTTAGTTGGTTTATATCCTTTATTATCAACAAATAAGAAATTCATTGATTTTAAACGAACATAAACTAACCATCAAAGGGATATAATGTAATATGCCTTTTAACCATGGACTCAAAGGATGTTTTGCTGATTTGAACACCAACAAAACGGATGTTGATGAGATACAATATGATGGGATATGATATAATGGGATAGAATCGGATATAACTGGGATTGTGGGAACAAAAACAGATTCTGATGGGATTACAATATATGCAAAAATGGGAGACTAGTATAATACCCAGCAATAAATCTACTGGAAATGCACTCAATTCATAATTGGATTACATGTCATTGTATCGCAAGGGTAATTTGATGGGACACAGCCAATATGGGATTGCCTCCATCTGAAGGAAATAGAAATGGAAGTGTATCTCCAATACAGGTTGTAATGCCAATATAATACCAATCAATCAGGATATGAATTTGATTAAATTTGTCTGCAACTGTGTCAATTCCCCACTGATGATTAATCAATGGGTTTTGAGTATACCGCATTTTGAGACAGAAATCTGGACTGAAACTGGCTTGCCTCAGTCAAAGAAAATGCTACACGGATGCAAGTTTCAACCCATCCAATTCCAAAAATAGAGGACATGAAGTCAATCCAGATTGCTGGGGTACCAATCACTCAGTTAATCTAAAACGGATTATCCAGTACCCTGGCTGGTCATCAAACATCGCTAGCTGTGGTCATTTCCCATGGGAACTCAGAGCTCAAAAAATGGCTTCATGCGGATGATCGATGGATTTCTTGGGACAATCAATGGCACCGGAAACCATGGATTTTCACATTAAATACTTCGGAGGGGGTTTCCTAGCCATTTCCCCTGAAACCAATCCATTGAGATTACCATCTGGTAAACTGTTACATAACGAACTGGAAAGATCCAGCATTTTGTAGCTGGGTAAATCAACTATTTCGACTGGACCATGGCTTCAATAGCTATTTTGACAAAACCAGAGGGTAGCTTCACAGATCACCTCTTGCAAAAGGAAACTCGTCGCAAAATCCGATGGTTAATCCTGGGGGCTTTTACAAAACGATGTGGAATTTTCCATGGCCATGACATCCTGGGGGTTTTACAAAGCCCTCGGAAAATGATCGTTCCAGTTCCAGCAGGGGATGTGTTGAGGACTGAGTTCCCTAAAAGTGATGACCATAAAAATTAGGTAAATAACTGGTTATAACTGGGATGATACATTCTACAAATGGGGTTATATAAGTAGTTATAACTGGTAAATGGCCATAACTGTATGATGGCCGTTTTGGGGTCCAGGATTGCCTTTTTGTTCAGATACCCGGCCTGGTTATGTCAAACATAGCTATTGAAGCCATGGCCCAGTCGAAATAGTTGTTTTTTCCAGCTACAAAATGGTGGATCTTTCCATAGTTATGTAACAGTTTACCAGGCCGGGTAAACCCCCATGAAACATCTCATGGCCAGTTTTGGCTCACCACAAAATTCAAGGTGATTTCAAGCTGATTACTTGGTGGCTCATCCAAAAAGAATAATAAAAAGTAGCCAACTTCATCCCTTCAATGGCCATGCAACAGGAACCGATTGATCACTGGCCTTACATAGGCCTTATATATGGTTAATAATGGTTAATGATGGTCAATCATTGGTATATAATCAATGGCCATTTTAGGAACCGATTGATTGGAGGTACCGATTCCATATATGTTTGGCCTATTTTTCAGGCCTATGTAAGGGGATATACCCCCAAAATATGGCCAAACATATGGTACGTTAATGTACCTCCATTTTAGGATCCTGGAATTCCCATTGATCCCTGGTTACGTTGGTGGGATTACTAGGGTTCATCCACTTACAACTGGGAATGTAATGTCGAACTCACGCAAACTAAGTGGGATGAGCCAGTACTGGTTGGTGGTTTTAACCATCTTGAAAAATATGAAAGTCAGTTGGGATGATTATTCCCATATATTATGGAAATTTTAAGATAAAAAATATGTGAAACCACCAACCAGGTTTGCATATGGTGGATTGTGATAATTAAGCACCGCCAAGTATAAACTGATAAGTGTGTGCTGAGTCCCGGAACGTTACACATCATGAAAGCTTTAGTGACAATCCCAGAACACAGTGGCCCAAAGTGGTGAGAAATGGCCCACCACCCCAAACAACCCCCATTTGCCCAGCCCTTCACTGGTTGTTTTGTTTTTTTTCGGCCACGGCCGATCCACACCCATCTTCATGCGGACACAGCGGGGCGATTCATGTACAGGATCACCGTGCTGGTGATGTTGGGAGGCTACGATTCACAACTTCTTGGGAGTGCAGTTCCACTTAGAAGTAGATGTTTATATGCATATATATATACCCTGGGAGTCAAGGTATGGGCAAAGAATAGACCTAAGGCTTAGTGTAAACTTTGCCGTTACCGACCGAACTTTGCCACCTCCAGGGGCTGAGGTGGCAGTGATTCAACCATTCAAAACGTAAATATTGCTATTCAAAGGCCCTTCGCTAGGAATAGATGACATGATATCAAATCCGATCGTGATTCTGAAGGGTTGCCATGATATGCCATGATTATTTAAACTTACAACGTTGCTTCATTGTCTTTGCGCCCCTGCCACCCACTGCTGCTGCCATGTTTTTGACACACATGGGGGTTCTGCTAAGAGATTTATTTTGTTATGACAATTAACAAAAAATGGCTGAGTTCGTACCCTGTGTACTGGCGTAATGCTAATAGTCAAAACTACTTTTGGCCAAACGGCCTGTGACAAATTGGAAACATTTGGAGCACAACCGAAAGAAACAAAAACACAACTATAGGGTGCGTGGTCCCAGCGTGGTCCATGCGTGGAAATCCTAAACTTTGCCGTGGAAACCCTAAACTTTGCCGTGGAAAGTCCAAACTTTGCCGTGGTCCCACGAACCCAAAAATTAGTCAAAATCATGTACGCTCAGAAAATGTTGGTTTGAATTTGTGAAAAACATTCAAAAACATGATGTTTGGGTCTGTCACCATTTGTTGAACCATTTTTGGGGTGACCTTGTGATGTCCATAGTGGATGGACTAACTACTTATTCCTGTGCTGGTCGCACCCACATCGCACTGCATGTCTCTTGGGGTTAGAAGTGTTGCAAGAAATCATACTTGATGTCATTATTGCCACGTGGATCAAATTGTAAGAATCCAATCTGATTTTACATGTCGGAAATCTGTTCAGATCTTGCTTGGGTGTTAAAGCTAGTACAGTTAACCGATGTTGGCAACACAGGGAAGGTCTAAATGGAGTGAGAGCGTGGTCAGCGTGGTCGGCCCGTGGTCGGTGTGGTCGGGGCAAAGAATAGGATTTACATAGAATCCATGGCAAAGAATAGACGTGGGACTCTCTGGGTATATATATATATATGTACATACATATTATAGCCATATGAACTGGGTTTCGCTTCCAACTGGGGTGGTCTTTGCGGGTCGGTCATATTGACATTAATCCAACTTTGCAACCCAACAGCCTTCCAGGGTTCCATTTTGGTTTTAAGTGGTTTCATCTGCGGCACGCAGTCCTAGACTCAGAGATTGAAACCCAACAAGCATTGCACTAATGTTAGAGGCAAATATACCATTGTTGTGTTGTACAATATTCATCTGGTTGGTGGTATACCTACCCCTCTGCAAAATGATGGATTTCGTCAGTTGGGATTGTCCCCAATATGATGGGAAAGTCATAATCCATTCCATGGTTCCAGTCACCACCAATCAGTCATCTCATTAACCATTATTAACCACCATTTTTTCACCATTTTTTGTTGGGGGGCGCCCATGTTCGACCAATTTTCTTGGGCCTTTGTTTGTTGGTTTCTCCCAATGATTCCCAGTGACTTCGACCACGAGTCGATCCATTTTGATCCGATGAAAATCCCCAGTGAAATCCCAATCAATTGTCAAAGAAATCTAGGATTTCACAAATCCCGTCGCCGTTGACATCTCATATATATATATATCATTTTCAAATCCCATTTGACATCCGATGAACATCGGCTGTTTTAGCAGTAACATGTAGTAACATGTAGTAACAACTTGGCTCAAGGACCCATCACCAACCAGTGACCCATGTTTCGATGCAGACTCAACTGCTGCTGGAAGCGCTCTCCAGCACCTACCGATGTGCAAGGATGTGGCCCATTGCGATGGTAAGTGCCGGCTTTTTGTGTACTACCCTCTGGTAAACTAACATAGCTATGGAAAATGTCCATTTATAGTGGATTTACCCATGAAAAATGGTGATTTTCCATAGTTATGTAACAGTTTACCAGGCCGGGTATCCTGTCACAAAACTGCGGACACAAAACTGCGGACACAGTTGAACATTTTAATGGTTTTTCAAATGGTTTGAAAAATGTTTTAACATGGATTCAACAAAACTATGTGATGAAAAACCAAGAAGACTTTAGAATTATATCTGGTTGGTGGTATACCTACCCCTCTGAAAAATGATGGAGTTCGTCGGTTGGGATGATGACATTCTCAACTGAATGGAAAGTCATAAAATTCCGTGGTTCCAAACCACCAACCAGATATCTCATTAACCATTATTAACCACTATTAACCACTATTAACCACTATTAACCACTATTAACCACTATCAACCACTATTAACCACTATTAGCCACTATTAACCACTATTAACCATATCTCATTCAGCACTAGATGATCATTGTTCACCAGATATACAGTAATTATTGCACTATGGAACTAGTTGGATTGCACTGGGAGCCTCGACAAGCTGCTGAGGCTGCCTTTAACCCACCAGAAACTCTGTGAACTTCGGAGAGTGAAACGGCTTTGCATGGTGTCATAGAACATAAAACCGGATATGACTAACAATACGATTTGTGTTTTTTTAAGAATAGCAATATGTGTGTATGTGTGTAATACATGTATACATACAATTATAATTATATATATACGCCCTTGCAAAACAACGTATATATAAACCCCAACAATAGCTATTTCCAGTGAGAAACTTCTCTTCCAAAGCCAGTTGTTTTTTTGTTGTGATCCCAGGGTGATTTACCAGTCAGATTTACAGTACCATTCATCAACCAGTCAGAAACCGTGTTCATCTTTTTGGACGTCTCTCTCTCTCTCTATAGTGATATATCAAAACATATGTATATATGTATGTACTACGTTTGTATGGATGGATGCATGCATGTATGCACGTATTTACATAGGTATGTATGTACATAGAGGCATCCTCGAGTAGATTAGAATATGTTCTTTCGTTCACTATAATTCCCATTTTGGTGAGGATATCTTGAAATGTCCGTACTCATCTACCTGAGGATGAATATATATATATATATATTATAGATATTGTTGTATAATCCCATCCTCAAATTTAACATACCCCCCCTTCTATGGTCCTAAATATGTCGTTTCATTCCCTACATCCACCATGGTTTCTGCCAAGGGATTATACCATACAAAAACACCAAACATTTCCGGCGCCTCCAGGTGCTCCACTTCGCCTTTCGTGAAAAAAACACCGAAATTTTGTGTTGAAAATCGCATCACAAAAAAACGAGTGATTTAACAATTTCGCCAGGTACCCTAAAAAAATATGGACAATCACCATTTTTCATTGGGTAAATCAACTATAAACTAATGATGTCATCGTGAATGAATGGTTTTATAACTAGACATTCTGATTTGATTTAACCATTTGATTCATCCATTAAGATTGCTGCTTTCAGGAGAAAGAAAAAATATTGAAACAACAACCATAAATATTTTTGTCTGTTGGATGAGGTAGTTCAACCTTCAAAATGTTAAACATTGCAATGAACAATGCTGTAACCGTTAACAACAAAATACCCTCTGGTAAACTAACATAACTGTGGAAAATCACCATTTTTAATGGGTAAATCAACTTTAAATGGCAATTTTCAATAGCAAACTGTTAAATTCCTAGAGGGTACATGGTTGAAAATTTGAAACATCATATATGGTACCAGCGACGATTTGTGTTTCGTTAAAATGGTGGCTAAACCAACAACAAAATGTGGTTCAACCAACCAAACACAGGGATTTAACCAACAAAAAAATTGGGGATTTAATCAACCAAAATTGGGATTTCACCAACCAAAATGTGGATTTCACCAACCAAAATTGGGATTTTTCATTCATAAAAAAGACGATTCAACCATATTCAACCACTGGTGGTCTGCATCATTTCTGCAAAACGTGGTGATCCACTGGTCCACAGCACCGAAATGGTGCCGAAATTCAATATCTTGGGCAGCAGATCATCCCAACTGACGAACTCCATCATTTTTCAGAGGGGTTGGTGGTTCAACCACCAACCAGCCATAATTAACCAATGACTAACCACTGTTAACCATTATTAACCATTATTAACCATCAGATATTATATTATTATATATAATTATATATATATATATATATTCATGGATAGTATGTATATACCTTCTGAACTGGAATTTGAGCCCATGGGATTCCTTCTCAACCAACCAGTTGTTGAACGGACATGTCGGACTCAAATTCCAGTTCTGGTTGGTGGTTGAACCACCAACCCCTCTGAAAAATGATGGAGTTCGTCAGTTGGGATGATGACATTCCCAACTGAATGGAAAGTCATAAAATTCATGTTCCAAACCACCAACCAGAGTTTAAACCAGTTAAATTGAGAACCCCATACAGTAACAATCAACCATCAAGTATATCCCGCTACTCCGCGCGGGAAAAAAAACGTTATTTGTTGGCTGAACCCCCATATTTCATAACAATCAACGGTTGGGTATTCTGGTCGCCATATCATATTAATGGTTTCATGCCCATTATATCACCATTCTGGTTGCTTGCAAATAGAACCAATGATCCCTGCTGTTGTTGCTGATGATATCAACTAGAATATATCAACTAATGATTGGTGGTTATATCAATTGATGCTATTCATCAAAACCGGTAGTCATTGCCATGGCAATTTTCCACTTATCTTCAGGACTCTCCAGCCACTTTTATTACCCGGAGTGTAATCCCCTAACCCATAGGATCCATGTATGGTATATATGCTAACATTTGGGGTATATTGATGGTAAATGTTACCATATATAGCATACATGGATCCTATGGGTAATAAATCAGGTATACAAACAACTCCCCCACGAATCAACGAATCAACCAGGGGTCGATTCATCACCATTATCATCATAATACCAACAGAAACCCTTGCTGTCATATCCTACTCTTATCCTCAATCATACCTATGCTTTACATCAACTATGTATATATATATATATATATATACAATATCATGTGTAAACTATATCCCTAAGGCCAATACCAATGCATTTAATAACAAAAAACACATCAAACAAACAACCAGGAGTATTGGTATAGTCAACCAGGAGTCAAATAATGTATAATAAACAGTTGATTGTAACTATACTCCTGATCAAACAAACAACTGTATAATCGACCAGGAGTCAACTGGTCACTGCTCAAAAACTGTCGGTTACTGCTAGTGCTGATTGAATCCCATGTATAGGTCGGTCACTGCGATTGGGAGCCCTAAGTTTCCTTTGCTTTCCATAGTAAACAGTGACTTCATTAACAAGGTAAGGATTCCCCCATTTCATATCATCTTATATTATTTTATTTCCATTTGCTTCATTATTGTAGATGTATGCATTATATAAACATATATACACATATGGATATCCCATCATTATATATATATACACCACATGATGTACATGATGTATTATATATATATCCCATGATATATATATATATAATAATAACAAAAACAATAATAATTTATATACATATATATATATATATATTTCCCGCATCGTTTACTGATGCTATCCTCTGGTCATCAAACGTGGGAAATCCCCCCCACCGAGCGATGTCTGTGCCTCCACTGGAGGACCCAGAGCTGATGGTCGCACCTGTGGCGAAGGTGCAGGGAACCCGTGGACGGAACGAAGCGGATGTGTTTCACCGGAAATGGAGGTTTTAATGGGAAAACCATAGGAAAACCATATATTAATGATGGTTAATGATACCAAAATCATATATGATGTGTGTATATATATATATTCAATATATCAGTATACCATGTATCATAGTTATAGGTGTTACCCTCTGGTTATGACTAACATAGCGAACTGGAAAATGGATGAAATGGCCCATAGAAACAGATGATTTTCCCATTGGTTTGAAATGGAAGTTTTTAATGGGAACAGATTTATTTAAATGGAACCATTATAGGTGTTACCCTCTGGTTATAGATGATTTTCTCCATTTATTTCATGGTTTTTCCAGTTCGCTATGTGAAAAATCACCAGATGGTTCCCAACTTACGTGGTGAAACTCTGTACCGGTATACTTAACCTGGTTGGTGGTTTCAACCCTCTGAAAAATATGAAAGTCAGTTGGGATGATTATTCCCAATATATGGAAAAATAAAGTTCATGTTCCAAACCACCAACCAGTAATGATAAACCCCTGTGACCATATTAGCCATATTTAGTAGACAGACCCATATTTAGGACCGAACATAGGAGGATTTCCCTATTTCATAAACTCCTATTGGGGATGATGCATTGGGCATTGGGAACAAACCACATCAATGAAATCGTAACCATACGTCGACCCATATGTTACCACATTTCAGTGGAAAGCAAATAGACAAATCATCATGCTGAATCATTGCAACATCATCAATGGGAATTTCAGAATCCTAAAATGGAGGTACTGTACCATATTTTTGGCAATATTTTCTGGGGATATTCCCTTACATAGGCCTTAAAAAAAAGCCTATATATGGAATCGGTACCTCCAATCAATCGGTTCCTGAAATTCCCATTGACATCAGGATCGAACCATATATCACCAACTGAATTCTCATGGATGTCACGCGAAAAAAAAAAGGTAAGCTGGGGTATTGGTTTGCTAAAAACATCCACATCAAAATTACAGGGCACATTATTAAGCAGCATTAGAGTACCCATCCAAGGTTTCCCTAGTGTTTACCGGTTAAAGCATATAAAACACTACAATCATATTAAAAACCTATTCAAAAAACGGAAAACAAAACACTGTTCGATCAACTACCCAAGAAACTGAATGGTTTGCAAGCAGTGCTTGGAGCTGGATATGATCCCCCTCTTGAAATAGTCCAGGATCAGTTCCCCTGAGAAACCAATCAATGTCAGGCAAAACCCCAAAGAAATCCGCCAAAAAACTCCTTGCAAAAGCCCCAGATGAATAGAATGAGGTCAAGAATTTGGTGTGTACCACCATGTACTAATGGTCTAATGACCCATCATATGTTATCAACTCCTTGTATCCAGATGTCAAAACAAAACAAGCCAAGTTACTCTGCTAGTGGTGCGCGGGCACACACAGAACTTGTTTTTTCCAGGTGACCGGCCGGGGGAGCGTCGTAGATCAACTTCGCCGAAGCTTTCGGCTGCCTCGGTCAATAGGCTGTATGACCTTTCAGGCATTGCGCCAAGACCAATGTCATCAAGCAGGTTGTCGTATGTCGTCCTTCTGCCAAGCGGTCTGTCTTCTGTAGAGCGCCGGTTGCAGTGCACACCCCATATTCACCTGTATCCAGATGAGAAATGGTCAAAATCCGACATGTAATCCCTTCAAAAAACCACTCTAAGATAGCTGGCTATATGTCCAGTGTATCACCATTCTGGTTGCCTGGAAAGATCACCAATTATCCCCTGGTTGGTGGTATACCAACCCCTCTGAAAAATGATGGAGTTCGTCAGTTTGGATGATGACATTCCCAATATATGGAAAGTCATAAAATAAAAATGTTCCAAACCACCAACCAGGGAATATATCAATCAATTGTTGGTGGTTATATCAATTGATCGTAAGCCCCAATAAACCAGGTAGGTACATAAATAACCACCTCTACTAGAAGACGAATCAGACCGAGGGTCAACTGCTGGTCACTGCTCTATTAATGACGCAGATATAAGTAGATATATATATATATTATAGACCACCTTAGCTATCATAAATGCACTATATATCACCAGGTTTGTTGCTGAAACATCACCCATCCTGGTGTCATTTGTGTTGGTGAAATCCTACCATGTGATTGGGAAACTCTCAATAGTTGCTCCAACTGGCTCCCCATGGCTCAACTGGGAATATAGATCATGTCAACCCTGGATGAAAATAAACCCCGTAAACGGTTGTTTAATTGGGAAGGTACCATAAAAATTCGTATCATATTGTGACTATTTGGAGGGTACCCCCACAATTAATCAACCATGGTTTAACAAAATCCGGAGTTGGCATTACCCATAGCTCTGAACGGCGAACGGCTCGCGTCTTACCACTCCCCGTTTTTCTATGGGTTTGTATCTCATTTTCCCAATCTTATTCCATTAGATTCCCTTTATATTCCAATGATATTCCAATTTTCACAACTGGATAGTAATCATCATCTCATTCTCAGGTATTATAATCCCATGAATATTCCCATTATAGTTCCAATCTTCTTATCGCACATATCTTGTATATGAATATTCCCATTATATTCCCATTATATTCCCGTTACCCTCTGGTAAACTGTTACATAGCTATGGAAAGATCCACCATGTTCAATGGGAAAATCCACGAACTAAATCACCATTTTCAATAGCTATTTTGACATAACCAGAGGGTATATTCCCATAATAAGTTCTGGGTAAATTATAATAGTTCACTAACCTGAATTAAGGCCATTTGGGGATGATTTCCCTTATTAACAATGATTTCCAGTGAGGTCGCAGTGAGGTCGTTATAATTTACCCAGATTATTGTACCTTTCCCGGGTCTGCAAAGAAGATCTCCGGCACGGCCCCCAAGCTGCGGCACCTCCTTGTGAAGCTGCCGCGGGCCTTCTTTTGGGGAAGATGGAACAAAAATCAGAGCAATAAACAATGGATAAGCCCATTATAAACCCATTAGTAAACATACATATATATATATGTAATATTATATATATGGTTTATAATGGCAAATTATAATGTGGAAAATTAAAAGCCCATATATAACAATTATGGTTGTTATAATATGGTAAATGACCTCTCTATATATATATATATATATATTGATACATATGATAGTCATATAGTTACCTATAGTTGAGTAATATCGATAGTATATACATCCTGGGGTAACTATAATTTATTATACGGATTTACATGGTAAAATCCAGTAGCCCATTATAATCCTAGTGTTTCATAGTTTCCTATAGTTTCCAACCGGTGCAGGAATTTGGCCATCCACAGTATGTCTTGTAACCTGCTTAAACATGGATACACCATGGCAAAATGACGATAAAGAAAGATCTAGAAAGACAAACACACTCAAACATTCCAGGTGCTGAAAAAATATGGATGTTTTATACTATATAAATAATATACTAATAAAGTGTGGATATAACCAACCATTTCACAGCTAGTTTACACAATTACATCCCCAAGTCCTCCAACTTTTCAAACTCATCCATCTGTTTTTGGGGCGTCCTCCATGTTGCAGGTTGGGTTGTCGGAAATGGCGGTCTTTTCTCACTGCCCAACATGTCTCGTTTCATCTTGCAGGTTACACCAAGGACTGCTAAAGAACAGCATGGCTGCTCTGCAATCATGGCCAAGCTTCAATCTGGCAAGAACCAACAAAAACACATGCGTCTCATATTTGATACTCAGGCATAGGTAAACCAACATAAAAGCATGTGTGTTCCACATCTATGTTTGTTCAAAACAAGGTAAATTGGTAGGTTCCACAAACTCTTCAGCCTATGCTGCAGTCGATTTGACCAGCATCAACCGTGGGGTCCTATGACTTTATCATCAACCGTGGGAGCATAGTTGGGACCATCATAGTTTTGGAGGGACACCTTCGGTTATGCTCCAGTGATCTTTGTTGGTTTATAAACCCCGAGTTATGTTAGTTGTGAACCAACAGCACCTTGTATCTTTAGGGAGTGGTTCACAATGGTTAATAATGGTTAATTAACAATGGTTGGTGGTTTATGGTTGCCTTATAAGTGGTTTAACTATGGTTTATGGTAGATATATAGATATGATTTTCAACCTCTAATAGTCTGACCCAACCGCAGCCCAACAAGCCCAACAAATGCCCAGTTGCTTTGCGACGGCAAAGGCTTGCACTGCGGTGCCTGAGTTTTCCAAACCCAGATGGAATCCGGGGATTGAGGCCCGGATTGAAGTTTCCTAACTTGTTCTTGGTACCCTCTGGTAAACTGTTACATACCTATGGAAAGATCCACCATTTTTCATGGGTAAATCAACTATTTCAATGGCAATTTTCAATAGCTAAGTTGGTTTACCAGTCTGATGCCGTGGTCCAATGCTCTCGGCAAAACATGCGACCGACATGTACCATCTGGTTATGACTAACAGTTTGCCATGGAAAATCACCATGTTTAATAGGTAAACCATCAATTTCTATGGGCCATCTATTATTTGTTATAACTGGTTATAACTGAGATGAAAAACATTCTATAAATGGGGTTTTCTTAGTAGTTATAACTGGTATTTCTGGCCATAACTGCACCATCGTGGCGAACCTATTCGATACGCCAGATGCGCAAGTGATGACTTCGGCTGTGCTGCGGACATCCACCATAGCCCATTTACCCGGCCTGGTAAACGTTAACAAAAAACGATGGAAAATCACCATGTTTAATAGGAAAACCGTGGGAAAACCATGGGAAAATGGTGATTTATATGGAAAGATCCACCATGTTTCATGGAAAAACTCACTATTTCTATGGTGATTTCTTTCCATAGTTATGAACAGTTTACCAGAGGGTACAAGTTGGTTTTTGATTCCATCTTTCTGTACGAATACCCTCTGGTAAACTGTTACATAACTATGGAAAGATCCACCATTTTCAATGGGTAAATCCACTATAAATGGCCATATTCAATAGCTATGTTAAATTACCAGGCCGGGTATATCATCGACCAAACAACCGCTCGAAAATTCACTACTTCGCCAAACCACTTTGGCTAAGTAGGCACCATTTCATCCCCATAATATCGCAAAATGCTTGGTTCTATGGTTGAACGGTCTTGGTTCGGTTAATATCCCATTCCCACGATGGTGTGTAAACCGAGTCTCTTTTGAAAAAATCTCATTACTGTAACACCCTTGATTCGTGCTTCAATCATCATACGTCCACCATATTCCATGTACATATATATATATATATATTATATATATTACACATATATATATATCCCCAGTATACCACCATTTTTCATGACTAAATCAACCATGTTTGATGGTGAAACATTACCCAACCACAAGGGTGCACGCCTGCTTCCTCTTCACTGGAATCACCCAAGGCATAAGGACCTGGAAAAATGGTGGTTTCAATTGGCATTTCATGGCATATGAACGGGATAGTGATTCTCAATGGGATATTCTTCTACAATATGGGAATTATATGGGATATGTGGATGGTAAACAACAACGCGAGGGATATTCTTCTACAAAATGAGATAGTTTTCTCCAATCAAGGGGAGGTCATATGCACAAAAGATGGGGACATATTTCCGGGTCTAACAAAAAACATATGGGTTCAACCATGAAGCATAGAAAATGGGGAAGATCCGGAAAACCAGTGAAGTTACTTGTGTTGTTGTTCAACACCATAAGATGTTGCTATTTTGTGGCATAGTTTAAAAAACATGTTAAAACCACTTCATAGGGACTCTAACCATCCTTGTACACAACTAGCCACAAGGTGGTGTTAGTTCTGATGTTTGTTGGTAACGCTGATGGATATTACAGAGACATATGTATCATAAACAATCATATTTCTAAGTATGGTTTATAGTTTATATATGATACATCTGTCTCTTTTTTGTATGGGCACTATTGTTTTTCTAACATAATGTACATAAAACAACCCTAATGTCAAATTACATAACATCAGTTGTTAATTTACTAGTTGTTAATTCAATATACATAATACGCGCGACTCGCAATTCATCAAGCCGTGGAATTTCATGAACCCCAAGGTGACGACGTTGTTCACGGCAAGGGGTCACCGGGGTCACCTGTTTCATGATGGTGAATGATGGTTGTTTGAATGGTGATGGTGATAATATGTTAGGTTTTAATGGTCATGATGGTTATAATAATACTATAATATGTTCTGGTTGGTGGTATACCTACCCCTCTGAAAAATATGAGTTCATCAGTTGGGATGATGACATTACCAATATATGGAAAGCCACAAAATAAAAATGTTCCAAACCACCAAACCGGAAAATGATCGTTTATAATGGAAAATCCTATTAAAAATGGATGAGTTGGGGGTCATGTGGTTAAAACATGTTAAAACAATAATAAACCATCCCCCGAATCACCATAAATAGGTGCCCTATCCTATCCACAGGAGATGTTCATGAAGATTTGGGCCGGCAAAGCCCATTCTACCCATTCTACCCATTCTACTTCATGAGGAAACCCCAATGATGGAACGCACATTCCCCCAAAGCTGCGCCATAGGAAAACTATTGCCAAAGGGGACCTTATCATGCCAATCTTAGATATTCTCTCCTCCCCAAGACTACTGTATCTTGTCAGTTTCAACGCAATTTCAGACTTGAACATGTCACAATTGTCACAATGTCTCACCATTTTTGGGGAACTTCTTCCCCCACCAAAAAAATCGCGTCTCTTCCCCCGGGCAGTGACCGTCACCCCTAAAGACGCACCAAGTCGCCAGTGGGATTTCCTTCAACGGCTTCTCCATCCTGACTCGTTTTCGACGCCATGGTGACATGGTGAATTTTATTAACAAGAATGGGATTCCATATATATATATATGTGGATATATATATATATATATGTATATATACAACGTCAATCACGTGGTAAACACAATCAAAAAACATCCCTAATATGTCCATGAATGAGTGGTGAAAGTCCAGTTTTTCAGCGGTTCCTTTTTTATGATCTTGAATCTTTTGAGGACTATGGCTTCTCCAGATATCATAAGAATAAGAAATAATATAATGATAGTAGTTGGAATTTATCTGCACAACTTATAACAATTCCTCCCTCGTCACCTCGTCCTTACCCTCTGGTTATTTAACATAGCCATGGAAAATGGCCCATTTATAGATGGTTTACCTATTAAAAATGGTGATTTTCCATGGCTATGTTAAATAACCAGATGGTAATACCTGAAAACTGAAAGTTGGAAACCCCAAATACCACTAATACCCAACCATCTAAAAAAAAAACAAACACATACCACTAATTCATACTAGTTCAAAGTTGAAGCACAGTTGATACTGGGATATCGCGCACATGTGTGACTCATTGTTTCAGTGTCTTGTGCTAGGCACAACGCCCGGGCAGTTGAGGTGGTGACAATTACAATTGGTCACAGCAACTGCCCGAGTGCATGCGCTTGGACAAGCCTAACGGTGGGAATGTAAAATATCAGAAAATGGGTGTAAACCAATTAATTACAAGGTGGTGCCCAAGTTCGAAATCGTTAAAAAATGGGGCTTAGATAACTCCAATAGCTGTTGGGCTTATGATACATCTTTACCCTCTGGTAAACTAACATAACTATGGAAAAAATCACCATTTTGTAGCTGGAAAAACTCACTATTTCGCCATTTTCAATAGTTTTTGGTATGTTTACCAGGGGGTAAACCTCCATTTTCCTATGGTTTTCCTATGGTTTTCCCATTAAAACCTCCATTTTCCCATGTAAATAACGGGGGCACCTCCTTTTTTTCAGCGTGCATGGTCCGGCGACCAGGGTCCCAGTTGCTGTGGTTATGGGTGAACACTCCCATCCCCTCGCCGGTGATAGCACTGGCCAATGTGAGGGATACTTTCAGAAATGGCATCGCTTACCACCATGAAATGGGAATATAATGGGAATATAATGGGAATATGTGAGGGAGTAATAGCATTCCTTACTAGCCACAATCTTGGTTCGCAATACCCTCTGGGTATGTCAAAATAGCTATTGAAAATGACCCATTTATAATGGCTATAGATATTGTCAATCTTAGTTCGCAAAAAAAAAACTCCACCGCCACCACGAAAAATCGCCGAAAACACCGCGTTTTTGAATGATGGTTATCAAGAAATGTCCAGTTTACCCACGTTGGATCCTACCACGAAACACGAAACGGGTGAACGTTGGATCAAGGATGTCTGGTTGGTGACATACCTACCCCTCTGGAACATATGAAAGTCAAATGGGATTACTATTCCCAATAGATGGAAAGTCATAAAATTCATGTGCCAAACCACCAACCATTAAATACCATTAATGAATATTATAATATGGGATTTAATGGGATATGTCCAATTAATATGGGAAAATAATCCATTCATGTTCCAGTCGCCACCAAGCAGATGTTGGAAACTGGACCCATATTACCCACACCTCCACGCTCACCAAACTTTCACTGCCTGGCACGTGACAGTTCGGTACGCCGCCTTTGATTTGCGGAGGTATAGATAAGCTATGTACAAGCAATTATAAACCAGGTTGCCTTTTTTTAGATTGGGTTGGGTCTGGTTGTTTCAAAGTGTGAACGGATGTAGTTAAGGTTGAGGTTTATAGTCTTACAAAGTTTGGAGCTGGTTTAAATACCTTTGTAGTTGGGCTTAGTATATTACAATATCAACAAAATTGGCTCAAAGATTGTTACATAGTTACTGGGTTTAGGATGTAGCTGGTTGGTTTGTGGTTTGTGGAACTGAGCTGCATGGCTTATGTCCATGGATGTAAGTCCTTGATCATTCCGGTGTTTTTTTTTCCGCTTGAATGAGGTAATAATATGCAATCAAGGTGTGATATATATATATATCATACATATATTATACATATTATATAATGTTTGCACCTGATTAAAGAGATGGTACCCTATTGTGAGAAATTTCTTGCTCCTAATTCAGTCACATGCAAATTGTTGGGGGGGCCTCTATGGTGAGATTTTTTTCCGCATGTTTTTTTCAATTTTATTTTTTTCCAAATGCTTTAACTTTTTTTTTAAAAAAAATATTTGTTTCTAATTATTTATGTTTAATTATTTTTAATTTTATTTTAGATGCCTTATTAAACCCTTATAAAAAAAAAAAAAACAGCACCCAGACAATTTTTCAAGGGGATACCTCATGATTGGCTCAGTTACTCAATAATATAATTGTTTGGATGGTACTCTATTGTGAGCACCAACTTTTAGGAGTGAAAAAAAAAAACAAAACCCTTTCTCCACCTTTCTTTGGGTAAAGCTGGTCCCTTCACTGTAGAAAGCCATAGTTGTGTTAAAGCTTTAAAATGCAAGGTTTCCCAAATAATCAGATGCCTTATTACACCCTTATTAAAAATCAGCATCCAAACAATTTTTCAAGGGGTACCTCATGATTGGCTCAGTTACTCAATAATATAATTGTCTGGATGGTACTCTATTGTGAGCACCAACTTTTGGGAGTGAAAAAAAAAGCAAAACCATTTCTCCACCTTTCTTTGGGTAAAGCTGGCTCCTTTCACTGTAGAAAACCATAGTTGTGTTAAAGCTTTAAAATGCAAGGTTTCCCAAATAATCAGATGCCTTATTAAACCCTTATTAAAAAACAGCACCCAGGCAATTTTTCAAGGGGGTACCTCATGATTGGCTCAGTTACTCAATAATATAATTGTCTGGATGGTACTCTATTGTGAGCACCAACTTTTGGGAGTGAAAAAAAAATGAAATCAATTGAAATTAAATTAAAAGTAAATTGAAATCAATTGAAAGTAATTTGAAAGTAAATTAAGAGTAATTTGAAATCAATTGAAAGTAAATTGAAAGTAAATTAAAAGTAATTTGAAATTCTTTCTTAAGTTGGTTGACCAAAAAAATGTTGAGGGGGGGCAAAAAAAAGTGCGAGTTATAGAGTATCCTCAAATTGTTTAGGGGGGGGCCCTCACATTAATCAGATGCAAACATTATATATATATATATATATTAATAAAACATGATCAACATATTGGTATACGATTGTGATCATACCAGCATTGTTGGGAATCCTCATATTGGCCATTCTGTTTTCCTGTTTATGGAGGTTATGGGTTAAGCTAATCCAACTGTTGACCATGGCACATATGGGAAGACTGCACCCCGATTTCATGGATGTATGGATATAATGCTCCCCATAAGTTGGGAGAGAGCGTTTATAGTTGTAACCGTACACGTGATACATTTGGAGTATTTCTTGGGGTCAAATATAGGTAAATATATAACATACACATGCCTACGCGTAAAGATGCACTTAACATGGCTCTCCGTTCTCGAACAACGGCCTTGTTGCTTGATGGCTCTTTCAGTGGTGGATGGTGGATGGTGGGAAGTCAAAGAACTGTGGTTACTAAAAGTATACCCGGCCTGGTAAACATACAAAAAACGATGGAACGATCTACCTTTTTTTGTGGGAAAATCCACTAGTTCAATGGTTATTTTCCATATTCTTTTGTATGTTTACCAGAGGGTACTCAAATCCAGTGTCCAGCCTTTTTAATGTTGGTCAAAATATGTCAACATCTAATCCGGATTAAGTTTACGAATAGGGTTACCAACTTTTACCATTATGTCATAACAAAATTTACTCTTCCAAGGCTGACACTACAATGCTACACTGGTTGGTTGTATACCTACCCCTCTGAAAAATATGAAAGTCAGTTGGGGTTATTATTCCCAATATGGAAAATATGAGTAATAGTGGTTACTAATGATTAGTAGTGGCTGACACTCTCCAGGGCAACCCCCGCCTGAGTCCAGGGAATCCATGATGGACCGCAACTCCTGGGGCGCTTTCTTGCGTCCCGCCACGTGCTGACACCACTCCTCGAAGATCAGCCGACACATCCGAGCCTTGGCTTAAGGCATCCCCAAAAAAGGACATATCCACTATAGATATCTATAGATTCCCCAGTCATGGTGTATTTCCCAGGAAAGTAAACTATTAGCAGATTGGACTGAAAAACATGCTTTGACAAGAAGAAACATATTGAAAACAATGAAAACGTGTGGACACAAAATATTGGCAATTGTTTTAATGGTAAAACAAGTTCCCTCCAAACCCCACGTTCGCCCACACCCACATAACACACACAAACAATATCATATACTTGTGACCAGAGGATGGATGAAAACACTGGCTATACGCAGCGATTGTGACTGTAGGTAATTAATTAGGATTTAGGGTTTTAATTTAGGGTTTAGGTGTTTAGGCTTTTAGGGTTTTTTGGGGTTTTAGGTTTTTGGAAAGTAAAAAAACGCTAGCCCTACGAAGGGATTTGAGCATGTCAAAGGACATGCCGGATCCGATGCGGGCAACTGTGGGGTTTGCAGCGAACAAGTTTTATTGGCCATAGGAACTTCATGGTTTCCTTGCGTGAGAACCTGTTTGACATTGTTTGACCACTTGGCCGAAGTGGGGTGTTACATTGATAAAGCATGTATATATGAAACATATATATATATTGTACAACATATATATATATTATATTATATATATTATATTATATATATATATATTATATTATATATATATTATATTATATATATATATATATATATATTATATTATATATATTATATATTATATATATATTATATATTATGTATATATTATATATTATGTATATTAAAATATATATATATATATATTACATGGATAAAAACATGTTTTTTTTGAGTGTGGGGGCGAATTGATGAATAACAAAAACAGCACTAGGAGCCCCTATCTGCGTCATGATCTGTTCCTGGGTGACTGTTCCTGCAGATTGTCCCATCAAAAAGTGGTTCTTTCCGAACCAACGAAGAGGAAAGAAGGACATGCACCGCCGTTTTTGCCAATCTGAAATTCCATGAATTCCATGAAACTAATTGGAACATATGCTATTCTAACAGTTTTTTGTCGTCTTTAAGTCGTCTTTGTAGTCAGGAATTGCTTGGCCATAGAGCGAAATCCTAGAGCAAAACTGCAGTACATAGGGAAGAAAACACCGGGGCCGAGGCCCAAACTTTACCCAATGCGCAAAACAGTCTTGATTGAAAACCTCATTTCGAATCTACCTGGTCCACCGATTTCATATGAAATGTGTGTCGATGATTTTTTTTTTCCTACACTCTCCCATATGCTCCATGTATGGAATATTTACCAACATTTGCCCTAAAAATCACCCAAATGTAGGTACATATACCATACATGGAGCATATGGGTCTATGCCCCAAAAAATCATTTCTAAATTCATGCCTCAACCGTACAGAAAAACCATACAGCATCAACCAGCAATTGATCAGTTATGTTGTTTACAGTTATGGCCAGAAATACCACTTATAACTACTAACAAAACCCGGCCATTTACCAGTTATAACTACTTATAACCCCATAGAATGTTTTTCATCCCAGTGAAATAACCAGTTAGTTACCTAATAAATGGTCATCACTGTAGTTCCCACTAGCCGAAATCCAATCGGGTTTTGGAGAACCCCTGGTGCCGAGCCCTTTTTTTTACCCGGAAATGGACCGCTGGAACCGGAATAGACATTTGGCATCTAGCATCCACTCGATAACTGGTTGGTGGTTAAAAAACCATCTTGAAAAATATGAGTTCGTCAATAGGAAGGATTATCCCTTTTTTATGAAATTGACAACAAAATTCATGTTTGAAACCACCAACAAGGATAAAATGAAATGCATCGATTCATGTAGTTCTAACTGACCAAGTGTCCCACCCTCAAATCGATTTCTTACTTGGATGCGGATTCCAGTTAGTAAATGGCAAATCACCATATTTTAACCATAACCCGTTAATACCCTTTCTACATAGGGTACACCCCGGGTATAATGTCATAACATGTCACAACATGTTATAACCAATAGATCCCAAATGGGATGCACTTCCAAATGAACAGTTCACGACTTGTGATAACTCCCCAAAACTCATCATCCTAATTCAATGGGAATTTCAGGATCCTAAAATGGAGGTACTGTACCATATAAGGCCATATTTTGCTGGGATATTCCATTACATAGCCCTTACATAGGCCTTATATATGGTAGGTACCTCCAATTTAGGTTCCTGAAATGGCCAGTGACTAATCATCAACCAAACATATCGAAACATCATTTACCAATCATATCACCATACATTTTGCTTATTGGGCCAGCGAAATCCTGCACCACCAGGGATGGTTGAAACCATCAAGTGGTGCAGGATTTCGCTGGCCCATCCACCGTGTGTTTGATGGTTACCCTCTGGTAATTTAACATATGGAACATCACCATGTTTAATGAGGTAAATCAACTATTTCGACTGGGCCATTTTCCATAGCAAACTGTTGACATCACCAGGTTGGGTAAATCCCCCTGGTTGTTTCAACCTCTCTTGAAACCTTTTATCATATCATAAATACCAAACATATCCAAACATCATTTACCAATCATATCACCATACATTTTGGTTATTGGACAGAAAATTCTAAATCATCATCCAATCCAAATCCATGTCCGGCTTTCCCAGTGGTTGATTTATAGAGAGGTTTGATGGTTAAAAAACCCTGGTTGAAACCTCTCTTGAAACCTCTCTTGATGCATCCCAGAAGCACTGCTTCGTTGCTCCAAGTGTTTCACCTGGGGAGAAACTGTACTGCGACAGCGCAACTTGGTAACTTGGTGTTTTTCGGCCGGAAACTCAATTCAATGGGAGATCTTCAGGATCCTAAAATGGAGGTACTGTACCATATAAGACCATATTTTGTTGGGATATTCCCATTGATCAATGGAAAAACATATAGGCTAACATAGGCTAAGTAACTAGATCTAACATGATCTAACTAGTTTTATCTGTGTTTTTCCTGTTGGTCATGGAAGGATCGCCAGGATCTGGTTTTTAAAAATCTGTGAAACATGATCGGATGTCCCAACATGATCCTGTGCCATATTACCCAACCTGGTTATGTCAAAATAGCTATGGAAAATGGCCATTAAAATAGTTGATTTTCCCAGCTACAAAATGGTGGTTCACCCCATATCCTGGGTTATTGCCATGGCTAAAGCCCATAGCAATTGGAATACCGTTGGTGGTTTCAACCAACCCCTCTGAAAAATATGACTTCGTCAGATGGGATAATGACATTCCCAAGATATGGAAAAATAAAACATGTTCCAAACCACCAACCAGGAATGATCATCCAACAGATACTGCGGCTGAGGCAACACCCAACTATACCCAACTCTGTGAACGTTTTGTTCACCCACTGGCTGTCAAGTTCATGGATATGACATTGGGATTATTTTGTGATGGGAGAACACGGATGTGAGATATGATATGAAATTGTAAGCCAGAATGGGCCACTTGCCAGTCAGTGCAACTTTGTTGATCTTTGTTGCCTATTCCCTTCCACTGTTTTCAAATTTGATATACCTCCATTCAATGATTTGATTTTTTCATCCATGCCACGAGAAAATTTCACCCGTTATTGACCATCCCTGTCCAAAATATGAAAATTCCATGATACCCAACCTGGTTATGACTAACAGTTTGCCATGGTATAGATGGCCTATTGAAATAGATGGTTTACCGTTCTTAATAGCATGGTGGATCTTTCCATGGTTATGTAACAAATAACCAGATGGAATTCGTGCCAATTTGTTCCTTGCGGAATGAAGTTGGATTACAATAATCCACCTGCCATTCACCCCCCCAAAAAAAACTACATGTCCATCACTATCCCACTAATCCATACTAATCCTACTACAACCCCCAATCCCCAAGTATAACCACATATAATCCCATTATAATGTGGGTAAAACAATAGTAAACCATCCCCCAAATCACCATTTTTTTGTGTGGTATAAACCATCAACATACCCTCTGGTAATTTAACGTAGCTATTGAAAATGGCCATTAATAGTTGATTTTCCCATTAAACATTGTGATTTTCCATAGTTATGTTATTTACCGGAGGATAACAAATAATGATGATAGTAATACAATATATAATATCCCATTATCATCCCAGAAATGGTTAATCTTATTGATGATAAGAATGGGATAATAATGGGATAAACATCCCATTCTACAACTGGCTGGGTCAGTGCGTTATTCTCCACGTGCCACCGCGTCACCGACTCCGTGACCGCCGCGACGGCCTCCGTTTCCGGTGCTTCCGTGGCCGCCGTCGGCTCCTCGTGCAGCATCTCGGGGTCCACGGTGCTATCGTCCAGCGACATATTGGGCGAAGGTTTCCTGGGCTAGGGATGTTCTGGAATCAAAACGAGAATGATATATATATATATATGTATATATATATGGTATATGTATATATATATGGAATATATGTAATATATATATATATATGGTATATATATATATGTATATATATAAACTTTTGCAGTCGATTATAGGGCAGCTGAATTTGATTTGGGGACATCACTGTTAGGTCTGAATTGAACCATGTATTTCTTCATATCCTAGTGCTCCCCATAAGTAGAACTCCCTGAGAAGTAAAACTGTATGTTATTAATTAATTAGTACAAGGTAGTACAAGTGCGACATTTGTTATACAAGAGCGGCCCGCGCACACCCGGACCTGGAATCTGAAAGCAGCACTTGGACCAAAACCATGCAAAGTTAATCAACAATATCGACATACGAACGTAATTCAACATGTGCTCGCCGAAGAGGTTCCTAATAATACTACTAAGAATCAAATTCCTTCACTAAGAAGTCAATTGTCCAATCATATCCAATCTGTAGCGTCGACCCAATACAAACATCAATTATATAAAATGCGCTTGGCGAAGAAGTTCCCTCATAAGCGCCTTTTTTAGTTTATATCCAACCAAGGTCAAGCACAATTTGCTGCCTGAAGAGACACCCTAATCAGGACCAAAGTATCTACTAAAAACTTTACATATATGATTCACATTCATTTTGTATCAACCGAATCCAAGCCTCAAACACATGGCATTTTTTATTGTTGAGGTCCAAGACCACCATTTCAATCCAGTTCGCCATTTAAGGTCAATAGTAAAGTTGTAGCAAATTGTATATTGAAATAATAGAGGAAAACCTTGAAAATTGTGAAAACAACTGCTGGCAAATATTTTCTATTAATTTCAGGAAACTTACCAAGAGCATGAAGGGGTGAAAGGGAACCCATTAAATCAAACTTAAATTTGGATGATATATGACCCACGATCTAGATCCTGAGACCCCAATTTGATTGCAAAGGTTTATATGTAATAACATATGATATATATATATATATATATATTTATATAATATAACATAATATAATACAATAATATATGAATATATGTTCTATATATATGTATATGTTATACATATGTTATATATATGTTTTATATATGTTATATATATGTTATATATATGTTATATATATATGTTATAAATATGTTATGTATACATATAATTATAAACAAATACAAACTATAATTATTCATTTTTTTGGGGGATCAATTACTATTCATTCACCGTCATACGGGTGATGGTCAACCGCCAAGTTTCGGCGACTCGCTGCCCAGCTGAAATGGCGCGGCCGTTTCAGCTGCCGGAGCTTCAGTGTTTTCGACGTCGTGCACCTGGCGCGTTTTTTTGATCGACCAACACCCGAGGTACCGACAGTGATGACCATTTATTAGGTAACTAACTGGTTATTTCACTGGGATGAAAAACATTCTATAAATGGGGTTTTGTTAGTAGTTATAACTGGTAAATGACCATAACTGCAGGTGAAACAGGGATCAAGAGGAACAATCAACCCTCAGGTGGTTATGGCTAACAGTTTGCCATGGAAAGATCCACCATGCTATGAATAGGTAAACCATCTATTTCTATGGGCCATCTATACCATGGCTATGTTAAGTAACCAGAGGGTATAATGGAAAGATTTTCTCTGAGGGGAAGATTTACCTGACGGGGTGAATTTTGCAAATGTTGGTATATATTCCCTACAGCATCTGGGATTGATCTTGAGGATTTTGCCAACAAATTTATGTGAAACTGTCATGGGTTTATGATATGGAGCATGCCCGATATTTGGGTGATCTGGAATAAGAAATCTGCAACGTGCTCCCGAATTTGTCTAGGCCTAGGTTTACAAACACATCAAACTATGATCTGGTTATTTAACATAGCCATGGATAATCCCTTATAAATGGAGACGTTAATGGGAAAATCTATAAATGGGCCATCTATACCATGGCTATGTTAGTCATAACCAGGTTGGGTACTTCGATACATCGACCATACACTCTAGTGAAAAAAACAACAAGAAACCAAGGCATCGATCAGGATGTTTGGTGATTTATGGCCTAAAAAAAGAGTCCTCAAACCAGGAAACACATGGATTTTATCCTGGCCAATCAATCTACGAGTCACTCGCGCCGGCTGTTTCAATCATCCTTGGGGATCATCATCAGCTTTGCTAAGTCATAGCAGTACCCCCCCATGTCATCCAAGTCATGAACGACCATGACTTAGTACTGAAACTCCTCCATTTTGTGACGCAAAACGGGCGTCCCCAATGACTTAAGAAACCCCAAATGAGCAGCATGAGCATGGCCAATCTTAGCTACGAAACGAAACATGGCGATTGTTCAGCGTAAGTCGAAAAAGCTGATCCACTTTTTTGTCAACTATCCATCCGGGTGGGTGGAAAGTCTGTGACTCAACCACTTTCAAAACTACCCTCTGGTAAACATACAAAAACTATGGAAAATCCTTATTTTTTTAATGGGTAAATCAACGATTTCTAAAGCCATGTTCCAGTTCGCTTTTTGTATGTTTACCAGGCCGGGTATCATGGGGAACTGGAGGGAAATTACTGGAGATCCTCTGGGGATTCAACTACCACTTGATGAATGCGTTTTAGCTACAACTTGATGGATCAATTGGAAAAAAATAAGAAACATCTTTGTGCTTAAAGCTGGGATATCAATATATGAAACAGCACGGGAAATGATGCTAATTAATACTAATAGATGTGGTGTTTTTCTCTATGTGTTTTTAAATTGACACTGGGGATGTTGACAATGACCGTGTGTGGCCGTTATCTTGGATTTTATGAGAACAAACTGGTTGATTTGTGGGGCGCCTAGTCCTGGAACAACTCTCCTTTACTTTCCAATGATGCTGAAGGTTCACACCATTGATGGCTGATGGATATTGATGCGAACACAATGGGATTGTAAAACCAATACCCTCTGGTAATTCAACATAGCTATTGAAAATGGCCATTTATAGTGAGTTTTCCCATTAAAAATGGTGATTTTCCATAGTTACGTTAGTTTACCAGAGGGTATGTTATCATACTTGGGGGTGCAGTTGAGGTGCAACACATTTATTAAAGTCAGAAAACTCGGCATTTGGATCCTAGAAAAACACCTGGTAAACACAAATGCAAACAGCATGAAGTCACTAGGGAACTAAACATGTTTTGTAATCGCATGTTTGAAACTCATGGGTCTGTCAGAAACTGGGCGCGCACAAGAATTGTTCTGCCATCACATTCCTGAAAAAAAGTTGAACACCAACGAAATATATCCTATGAATATGATTGAAACACGCAGAAAAAAACATAATGCAAATATAGTGTTTAGTTAAGTCCTTATGAATCCTTCAGTGTGGAAATACTTTTGTCCTTGTAAGTCCTTTTTGAGTGATCGTAAAGGAATAGATACAACAGTACAATTTTGAAAAAATCTTCTGGGCGTAAGGTCAGCAAAATGTATGAATGGCCATACTTTGGGAGTTCCACTTGTAAATCACCATATTCTATGCAAATTGTTTATTGGATATCATAAGTAATTCCAGTTGTAGACGGGGTATAAACCACGGATCCTAACTGGGACGCACATCCAAGTACGGCAGTACACATCGCCTCCACTTGTTGTTCTCCGTGTGTCAGCCTGGCCTGCTCGACGCCTGTGGCGTCATGGATGATATTTCAATGCCGGTTTGCCACATTTTGTTACCATCTGGTTATTTAACATAGCCATAGAAAATCATCATTTTTAACAGGTAAACCATCTATTTCTATGGGCCATCTATACCATGGCGAACTGTTAGTCATAACCAGAGGGTATTTCATTGTTTACTTCAAACTGGGCAAAGCATGGTCATTGCCTGGAATTAGTGGTAGGTTATTTTCAAGCAAACACATATTGTTTCACAAAATGAACAAATTGATAACGTTCAAAAAGGATTTGCCGGGAGAAATGTGTTTTTTTTGGGGGGAGAAACGCAGTCTTATGGTGGATCACAACCTATGGGGATTGATCTATTTGTCAACTATTTTGGTGTTCACCAAGGTATGTGTCAAGGGTCTGGACCCATACCAATGTCGGTCTTGTCTGGGATGGGTCATGGCACATGTCCTGTGGTTACACGTTAATTTTCGATGACTTCTCGAAAAACAAATGTGTTTCAAAAAAAACACAGACATTTTGATGGTGGTTTGCTGATAAGTTTGCCAATAAATCATGTTCGAATAGAAAACATTTTAAGTCCACCCACCCCGAAAACATCAAATAGTTGCACGTGTATATGGTTATAATTTATAGATTTTGATGATGGACATGATGACACAACACATTTTTAAAACCAAACCGATAGATTCATTTCGAATCCACCCATAGACTACAGGTGTTTGAATTACACAACCACCAGTACCATAATGCAAATATTTCTGATGTGCCGAATATCACGAGTATATCAACATAAATTGGACCCACGGAATAGCGTGAAATTCATGAAATGTCAAACCTACAACCAGCTAGGGGTGGATGTGAATTATGGTCAAAACGTGATGATCAAATCATGCTTTTCAAATTGTTGGTGATAACCCAGACAAACATACGATCATGATGATGATGTTGATGATGATGATGTTGATTATGATGACAGTTTAGACGATGATGATGACGATGATCACCACAACGACTGTCGTGTGTTTAAAGCATTCAATCGCGCAAACAATCACACCTGGAAGTTCCTTTGGAGCGCTGTTCCACCCTGCGACCGGTTCTGGAGTGTGGCAAATGTCCCCTGATAAGCCCACCAAAAGTATAACCCTTTTGGAGACATTCCACTGGAATTCACCTTGGTATACCAAGGATAAAATATCAAACATGTTCCAGTCGGGCCGTTTGAATCATTCAAAATTGATTTCTGCAGTTTGGGTTTCGGGACGATGCAAATCAAAGACGTTGTGCAGAGATGCATCCATGTCTTGAAATTGTCCACCACTGTTGCTCTGTTGGGTTAAGTCACACGTATCCCTACTCATGGAAAACGAACAGTTGGTGATGAAATGTCATGGAAAATTGCGTCCCCATACCATCCGCATATATTGTGTTCGTGGGCATATGAGATTTGATGCAGGAGCGGATTCAGGTGTCTGTCGGTTTTTGCATGTTCCAATTCGGATGTTCCAAGAATCAATTGGTGATCAAATCGTGCCTAATTTTGTGTCGGGATCAGTTTTGCAGACTGCAATCCACGGAGGTTGCTCTGATGGATGGGATGGGCCCAGGAGTCATACACGTTTTTCCGCTAAACTGCATGTATATCGGGGCCGAATAACAACATGACGATTCTTCCTTACACTTCTGGGCGTAGGCGTAGACAGGTTTTAAACAAAAATTTCAAGGACACGGTGCTCCATCCAAAATCCGGCCCTGCCTACCATGCCATGACCGCAGAAATCGACCTGCGTTTCTGCCTTGGATCCATGCGGCCACCAACGCGCCAAGTCACTTTACTCTCATTACTTGTCAGTCACGCCTTTTCACGCCCAATGTGTTAAACCCCACTAAAACCCTAGCAGGCCGGAGTCTGTAGCCTTTTCAGGTTGTATCCTTTTTAAGTTTTTTTTTTCAAGCCAAGAACACCAAGCATGCAAGACCCTCCAGCCTTTTTAGGTTGGTTTTTCCTATAAACCCCTAGAGCCTTAGTAGGCTGGAGCCTGTAGCCTTCTCGGGCTGCAGGCTCCCCAGGCAACAACCTTTTCATTGAACCTTTTGCGGCTGGCTTTCCTTCAAGCCCTAGATCCCTAGCGGGCCGGAGCTTGTAGCATTTTCAGGCCGTAGCCTTTTCAGGCTGATTTTTTTTCAGCTTGCAGCCGCGCCCCCAAAACCTTAACAGACCGGTGCCTGAAGCCTTTTCTGGCTGACTTCTTTCAACCCCTTTGAACCCTAGCAGGCCGGAACCTGTAGCAATTTCAGGCTGTAGCCTGTTCAGGCTGAAGTTTTTTCACGCTATAGCCTTTTCAAGCTGTAGCACTTTCAGGCTGAAGCCTTTTCAGGCTGAAGCATTTTCAGGCTGAGGCCTTTTCATGCGGAAGACTTTTCAGGCTGAAACATTTTCAGGCTGATGCCTTTTCATGCTGAAGCCTTTTCAATCTTTTCAGGCTGTAGCCCATTCTTTCAAGCCCCTAGATCCCCAGCAGGCCGGAGACTGTAGCCTTTTCACGCTGAAGCCTTTTCAGGCTAAAGCCTTTTAAGGCTGCGTTTCAGTCTGTAGCCTTTTGGGTCTGTAGCCTCTTCATGCTGAAGCCTTTTCAGGCTGTAGCCTTTGCAGGCTGGCTTTCTTTCAAGCCCCTAGATCCCCAGCAGGCCGGAGCCTGTAGCCTGAAGGCTGAAACCTTTTCAGGCTGGCTTTCTTTCAAGCCCCTAAGATCGCCAGCAGGCCGGAGCCTGTAGCCTTTTCAGCCTCTAGCCTTTTCAGCCTGGCTGTCTTTCAAGCCCCATAGATCCTGTTCAGGCTGTAGCCTTTTCAGGCTGGCTTTCTTTCAAGCCCCTAGATCCCTAGCAGGCCAGAGCCTGCAGCCTTTTCAGGCTGTAGCCTGTTCAAGCTGAAGCCTTTTCAGGCTGAAGGCTTTTCAGGCTGGCTTTCTTTCAAGCCCCTACAAAACCTTTTCAGCCTGTGCTGGCTTTCTTTCAAGCCCCTACAAAACCTTTTCAGCCTGTAACCTTTCCAGGCTGTAGCCGCTGTAGCCTGTTCAGGCTGCAGTCTTTTCATTCTGAAAAAAAATAAGCTAGCTTTCTTTCAAGCCCCGTAGACCCTTAGCAGGCCGGAGCGCCTTTTCAGGCTTAAGCCTTTTCAGGCTGGCTTTCTTTCAAGACCCTAGATTCCCAGCAGGCCGGAGCCTGTAGCCTTTTCAGGCTGTAGCCTTTTCAGGCTGTAGCCTTTTCAGCTGTAGCCTGCTCAGGCTGAAGCCTGCTCAGGCTGAAGCTTTTCAGGCTGGCTTTCTTTCAAGCCCCTAAGATCGCCAGCAGGCCGGAGCCTGTAGCCTTTTCAGGCTGTAGCCTGTTCAGGCTGCTTTCTTTCAAGCCCCTAGAACAATAGCAGGCCGGAGCCTGTAGCCTTTTTCGGCTGTAGCCTTTTCAGGCTGTAACCTTTTCAGGCTGAAGCCTTTTCAGGCTGGCTTTCTTTCAAGCCCCTAGATCCCCAGCAGGCCGGAGCCTGTAGCCTTTTCAGGCTGTAGCCTTTTCAGGCTGTAACCTTTTCAGGCTGTAGCGTTAACAGGCCTTTTCAGCTGTAGCCTTTTCAGGCTGAAGCCTTTTCAGCTGGCTTTCTTTCAAGCCTCTAGATCCCCAGCAGGCCGGAGCCTGTAGCCTTTTCAGGCTGTAGCCTTTTCAGGCTGTAACCTTTTCAGGCTGTAGCGTTAACAGGCCTTTTCAGCTGTAGCCTTTTCAGGCTGAAGCCTTTTCAGCTGGCTTTCTTTCAAGCCCCTAGATCCCCAGCAGGCCGGAGCCTGTAGCCTTTTCAGGCTGTAGCCTTTTCAGGCTGTAACCTTTTCAGGCTGAAGCCTTTTCAGGCTGGCTTTCTTTCAAGCCCCTAGATCCCCAGCAGGCCGGAGCCTGTAGCCTTTTCAGGCTGTAGCCTTTTCAGGCTGTAGCCTTTTCAGGCTGTAACCTTTTCAGGCTGAAGCCTTTTCAGCTGGCTTTCTTTCAAGCCCCTAGATCCCCAGCAGGCCGGAGCCTGTAGCCTTTTCAGGCTGTAGCCTTTTCAGGCTGTAGCCTTTTCAGGCTGTAACCTTTTCAGGCTGTAGCGTTAACAGGCCTTTTCAGCTGGCTTTCTTTGTAGCCTTTTAGCAGGACGGAGGATGTAGCCTTTTCAGGCTGTAGCCTTTTCAGGCTGTAACCTTTTCAGGCTGAAGCCTTTTCAGGCTGGCTTTCTTTCAAGCCCCTAGATCCCCAGCAGGCCGGAGCCTGTAGCCTTTTCAGGCTGTAGCCTTTTCAGGCTGTAACCTTTTCAGGCTGAAGCCTTTTCAGGCTGGCTTTCTTTCAAGCCCCTAGAACCGTAGCAGGACGGAGGATGTAGCCTTTTCAGGCTAGCCTTTTCAGCCTTTTCAGGCGTTAACAGGCCTTTTCAGCTGTAGCCTTTTCAGGCTGAAGCCTTTTCAGCTGGCCCCTAGATCCCCAGCAGGCCGGAGCCTGTAGCCTTTTCAGGCTGTAGCCTTTTCAGGCTGTAGCCTTTTCAGGCTGTACCTCAGGCTTTCTTTCAAGCCCCTAGATCCCCAGCAGGCCGGAGCCTGTAGCCTTTTCAGGCTGTAGCCTTTTCAGGCTGTAACCTTTTCAGGCTGTAGCGTTAACAGGCCTTTTCAGCTGTAGCCTTTTCAGGCTGAAGCCTTTTCAGCTGGCTTTCTTTCAAGCCCCTAGATCCCCAGCAGGCCGGAGCCTGTAGCCTTTTCAGGCTGTAGCCTTTTCAGGCTGTAACCTTTTCAGGCTGAAGCCTTTTCAGGCTGGCTTTCTTTCAAGCCCCTAGATCCCCAGCAGGCCGGAGCCTGTAGCCTTTTCAGGCTGTAGCCTTTTCAGGCTGTAACCTTTTCAGGCTGAAGCCTTCAGGATGTAGCCTTTTCAGGGTAGCCTTTATCAGGCTTTCTTTCAAGCCCCTAGAATCCCCAAGCAGGCCGAGCCTGTAGGCTTTCAGGCTGGTGCCTTTTCAAGGCTGAACCGTTTCAGGCTGTAGCGTTTAAACAGGCCTTTTCAGGCTGTAGCCTTTTCAGGCTGAAGCCTTTTCAGGCTGGCTTTCTTTCAAGCCCCTAGATCCCCAGCAGGCCGGAGCCTGTAGCCTTTTCAGGCTGTAGCCTTTTCAGGCTGTAACCTTTTCAGGCTGAAGCCTTTTCAGGCTGGCTTTCTTTCAAGCCCCTAGAACCGTAGCAGGACGGAGGATGTAGCCTTTTCAGGCTGTAACCTTTTCAGGCTGAAGCCTTTTCAGCTGGCTTTCTTTCAAGCCCCTAGATCCCCAGCAGGCCGGAGCCTGTAGCCTTTTCAGGCTGTAGCCTTTTCAGGCTGGCTTTCTTTCAAGCCCCTAGAACCGTAGCAGGACGGAGGATGTAGCCTTTTCAGGCTGTAGCCTTTTCAGGCTGTAACCTTTTCAGGCTGAAGCCTTTTCAGCTGGCTTTCTTTCAAGCCCCTAGAACCGTAGCAGGACGGAGGATGTAGCCTTTTCAGGCTGTAGCCTTTTCAGGCTGTAACCTTTTCAGGCTGAAGCCTTTTCAGGCTGGCTTTCTTTAGAACCGTAGCAGGACGGAGGATGTAGCCTTTTCAGGCTGTAGCCTTTTCAGGCTGTAACCTTTTCAGGCTGAAGCCTTTTCAGCTGGCTTTCTTTCAAGCCCCTAGAACCGTAGCAGGATGTAGCCTTTTCAGGCTGTAGCCTTTTCAGGCTGTAACCTTTTCAGGCTGAAGCCTTTTCAGCTGGCTTTCTTTCAAGCCCCTAGAACCGTAGCAGGACGGAGGATGTAGCCTTTTCAGGCTGTAGCCTTTTCAGGCTGTAGCCTTTTCAGGCTGTAACCTTTTCAGCTGGCTTTCTTTCAAGCCCCTAGAACCGTAGGACGGAGGATGTAGCCTTTTCAGGCTGTAGCCTTTTCAGGCTGTAACCTTTTCAGGCTGAAGCCTTTTCAGCTGGCTTTCTTTCAAGCCCCTAGAACCGTAGCAGGACGGAGGATGTAGCCTTTTAAGGCTGTCTTTGTCCAATCCACAAGAACCTTGGCAGACCGGATCATGGAACTCATTGCTCCACTAGCATGATTGGGGATGTGACAATGGCCACTCGCTCTACTCCCGGTTATATCCCATTGCTCTTGGACCAATGTTCCTACCTTCAACGCATTGTTTTTGTTTCAAATGTATCACAATGAAAGATCGAACCCAAAGTTGGTTGAAGACCTTGGGGTACATCCGAGTTCTCGGTTTGATTCTTGGGGTCAACCATTTTGAGAAGCCACCGCAATTGTCAGTAGTTAAGCCATCGGATTTACAAGACCTTGCTGGGTGAGACAAGTGGTATGCGATCCAAATTGGTGTAAAATTGCGGAACCAAGAAAGACTTCTACACCGTTGGTGACAATCATCCGCTCACTGGCACAATTTCAGGTTGTATCCGCCATTCCAAATGCAGCACTTAGAATGTTTAGTGTTCCAGGTACTCCATGTACTCTTCAGGCGTCAGGTGTTCGACGATCACATTCAAATGCGATTCTGAAATTGCCATCCAAACACTGTGGAGGGTAGATATGGATTACCGGCGAAGATGAACACAAAGAGGTCCTTCGATAAAAACATTATATTATATTATATATATATATACAATATGTATATAAATATAGATATATTCATTAATTAAATCATATAGTGTATGATATCCCCAGGTAATTGCGCAAAGGTCATCGAAATTCAGAGGTCGAATGCGCATGGCTAAGTTCTGCATCCACGGATCCAGTCAGCGAATTCTTTGTCAAAAGTGGACCCCTAGTGGTGCCCAAAGAAGAAAGTAACTTATATTCTATATGACTGTTGCCCAGGTAAAAATTGCCGCCAGCCAGTTGTCTCTGGTATTGCATGTCAAAAAATCCATGAAATACCCATTTAATCTAGAGTGATATGACATTTTCATTGCTTATAGCTGCCATGTCTTGTCTGTAAAATCACGATTCACCCGTTGTCATTGGTCGATGTACCGATATAGTCACCATCCTATGCTAGATGTGGTTACATTGGTCGATGCTCGCCTCTCAACATCCCCTTTTTTTTCGGGAGGATCGTCCCATCATCGTGGAAATTCACAGCTTGTACCCTCTGGTAAACTAACAGTTTGCTATTGAAAATTGCCATTGAAATAGTGGATTTACCCAGCTACAACATGGTGGATCTTTCCATAGTTCTAGCTCCAAGTTACCCAAATTCAGAAAATTTACATAGACCATGAATAGTTATGTCACAGTTTACCATTCCGGGTATCTGGTGATACTCCTCTTGGCTCAAGAGCCCCGCTTTTTTTCGATCCACTCCGAACTATGGCATGGGTTGATCATCCTCCCTACAAACCATATGGAGGTGTCCTAAGTCATAGGGCTACCTCCATTTCTCGTCCATTTATAGATGGAATCTCTTGGAATTTCATCCAAATGGTGGTTGCTATATAACCTAGTTATCATCCATTTTTATATAGGTCGGATTTTCCCTTAGAAATAAACCATCTAGAAATTTTGGGGTACCCCCATGACTATGGAAACCTCCATATAGGGTATCATATGTTCTGATATACTAATGGTATGTACTAATGGTTAATGAATATCAATGGTCAATGAAACCACCAGATCAACTCCCATCATTTTGGCTACGTTACTACGTTGTGAGGTCGCCATCTGAGAAATGCCCCAGTTTCTGGGCATCCATCCACATGGATGCGCGGCTAATTAGTGGTGCCCCAGTTCGGAATCGCCAAGTTGGTGAACATAACTCCAATGATCGTTGAGTTTATGTATATATATATATATATAGAGATATCAGTTAAGTTATATGATATATTATAAACCCATATATATATATGATATATTATAAACCCATATATATATGATATATATATATATATACATATGATATATATATATATACATATGATATATATATATAAATGATATATATATATATATGATATATATATATATATGAAAAATATATATATATATATTGGATATATCAGATATATAAATATGATATATATATATGATATATATATATGATATATATATATCATATATATATATATATGATATATAAATATGATATATATATATATATGTATATCGAACTAGTTAATGGCAGGTGGAGGGGTATATACCAACTTAAAACTGGGGGCATCACGTTGTATGGCAATGGCACCCATTTCATGCTGCTTACACCTCCACATCAGATCCCCATCAGATTTGCGACCTATCCATTCTACCACCATTGGTGAAATCCGCATGCATCCAGAAGAACTACCCGGCCTGCTAAACATACAAAAAACTATGGAAAATCATCATTTTGTAGCTGGATAAATCAACTATTTCTATGACCATGTTCAATAGCTATGTTAAATTATCAGAGGGTATATAGGTGATACCCGTCAGAATCCTGTTGGAAATCCCATGATTTTCTTTTACCCTCCTGTAAACGTTTACATAGATGTGCAAAACCCACCATGAAAGTAGATCATATTGCTTGAGTTTCGTTACATCGTTTTTGTTGATTACCCTCTGGTAAACTAACATAACTATGGAAAATCACTAGTTTCAATGGGTAAATCCACCATAAATGGCCATTTTCAATAGCTATGTTAAATTACCAGAGGGTAACCCAAGTTATGAAAAAAACACAGCCTTCTTCCGAAAGGTCGAGTTGCATCGATGCCCCGAATGCTGGCTGACGACCTGACGGCTGTGAGCAGCCCAAGAACCCGGATCTGACGCTGGAGTTTGGGAAAAAACAACGCAGGGCAAATCTGAAGAATCTCTTGAACATAGTGATAAAAAATCTTGATTATCTGAATTTCCATTCGCTCGCTTCTGAGTCTTGCTCGTGCGTTAGATTGCATTGAATTTCTAACCCTGAAAATCCGGGAGGTATGTCCCTGAAAGGTTAGATTGGCAGGCTGCACTGTACAGTGATGTCATCCAGTCCGTCTCCGCCTTCGAGAGGGCTGGGCCGTGAAACGTGCCATGCTGGGCGAGGCGGTGCCTCAAGCCCTTAAGCGTGGCAACAATCAACGCACGGCACAGCAAAGTGGGGTATTCTTTGGCTGCTGCCGTGCGGAATGATCCATCAGATTGGCGTCCACGAAGAGGATTCGAAGGCCGCAGCAGCAACGGGTCGATGTTCTCCCGCAGCGCCTGGTTCACAACCTCCGGCGGCCCAAGGTTCAAAGCTCGCAGTGTGGTGGGTTTAACTCCCACACTGCCGAACTGCCATTGCTCAATGTGGTGCGGCCAAGCTCCTGGAAGCTGCATGATCCAGTCGCGATGACATTGTGTTCGCCACACAGAGGCTCGCTGTTCATCTGGATGTTCCGTGGGGTGCTCCATGATCGATCCGGCGCCCGCAAGCACCAAGGTCACCTCAGCAATGAGGGAATGCATAAGCAGTCGGGAGCCAACCATCGTCTGGTGAAGTTCACGGTGTGAACGATCATGCAACAACCAAGGTAGGTCAAAAGAACGCAATGGACGAGGGTGACGTTCTCCTTCCAACACCAAATGTCTGGCTGCACTGAAAGTCTCACACGGTGGACCCGTGAGGCCAGCAGCAAAGTGACGCTTCTGGATGATCTTGAGCATGCGCGCAAAAACGGGTCCACGGTCCAGATTACCAAGCTCTGCATCGATTGCGGTGTCGACTGATAAAATGCGCACGGCATACCCCGGGAGGATTCCGTGACAGCATTCACACCAGAAATGACAGTCTCCTCGGCGACGCCGACCACTGAAAAGATGTAAAATCCAAATGGTGGGTACGCCATTCTCAATCGAAATAGGAACAGCTTGTGAAGGCGGCACATGCGCAGCGCTCAATAGAACATGTTGAAGACACTGATGTTGCATATGAACAGGATCAAGTAGAGGTTCGAAGTCTCGCAAAGAGCATCCATGGTCGGCACGTTCATCTATGCTCTGAGGTTGATGAGCCTGCATAATGCGAAAGTGCCAATCCAGTAATCGACCAATGGGGGCATCAAACACAATACTCTGAATTTCCTGTTTGACATGTCGAAAAACCTCAAGCGTCAGATGCTGAAATCTGCGAAAATGTAAGGCTTCACGACACCATAGGTAAAGCGCCCATTCCTGTTCAGCATTGCTCGTCAGGGAGGTGAGTGCAAACAAGAGTCGATCAATCTCAAGGCAGCCTTCGGGCTTCCATGACATGAGGAGTCGGTCAGCTTGTGCAAACACATTTTGCCGTACCTGAAGGTTCAGGTGTGGTGGCAATTCTTCCAAGTCCCACGCTCGCTGCAAAGCCGCTTCAGCATCTGCCCTGGTAGCGAACTGGTTTTCAATTGGTAAGGAGCATGGCATAGGAACTGCTTGCGCAGGTAGGCGAGCAAAACCACGCAAGTCATCAGGCACCTCAACCACGTGTGCCTCTGTCAAGGGCGCGAATCTCCATGTCATCTGGGCATAACAACCATCTGGATTGGCCCTAGAAAGGCGAAGGTGTTGCTGCAGACGAGCCGAAGACCAAAAGCAGCGTCGGCATGCTAAGCAGGTGTCGGAAAAGACGAATTTCCGTTCATCTGATATGATCTGGTGAGCTGTCCACAGATGGGCTTGCAGCTTCTGTTTGGTGTCGAACTGCGCAACACACCAATCACATGCAAACCTCGCATCATCTGGAATGGAAGACGGTGTTCCGGCATCTTCAAAGACCACACCACCCTCTGCCAAGGTTGTACGCAACTGCTTATGGAGGGCCACAATGTCGCCAATAACATGGAACTGCAAAATACAGCGGTGATAAAGCCGCCGCACTCGCTGAGGTCCATGAACACTCTGGGCAGAAAACCAATCCAAAATGCGTTCAACTGAACCGTTGTGAATGTCTGGAGGACAAAATGAAGCATCCATTCTCGCAAGCCAGGCCAGAGCTTGGCGCAGGGCTGCAAACCAGCTCTGGGGTTGATGAGCTACCGAAGTCACAAAGTCGACAACCAGGGACGGCGCAGACTTGATGCAGTGAAATGCGTACAAAAGCCGAGCTTTCGCCAATCTCAGAGACAAAGGCGGCAACTTCCAAAGACACTGCAGTTCAAAATCTGTATGTTGGTTCGGTGTCCAGCATCCGTCATTGATGATCGACCTTTGCCATGACATGATACTCGCATGTAGACTGTGGTACAACCGGTGAGGTAGCAAATCCCAATTTCCAGCACCATGCAATATGACTGGAACAATGAGACATTCGAACAACTTCAACCTGGTGCCAATCGCAACGTGGCGGTTGCGAAGAATGGATTTACCGACTTGACGCATTGCTTGAATGGCCTTCGTGCGTCTGTGAGCAACTTCACGCTGTAGGGTGCAATCGGCTGCAAAGATAGTGCCCAAATGCTCATAGGACGCAACACATTGCAGCTGCATGTGCAATGGAGGAATATCCAGTTTGCCAAGCCGTTCGACAAAGAGAGAATGCCGGTGGGCTGGCGCCGAATTCTCTCGAAATGAGACCACTGCTTCCGTTTTCTTGGCCTTGAAATTCAAAGAAAGACCAAATTGCAAGAAAACGTCGTGAGTGATATGGACAACCTCTGCAAGCGTAGTTTCCAAAAGATTGCAACTGGCTACAACCACCGGCACCGCAACGTCGTCGACCCATGCAACTGGTGGAGCAATCATCCCAAGTTCGTGAAAGCCATGCTGCAACGTAGGGTGGGCTTCCAACTTGCAATGCAGGTCACGAAGAACATGAGTCATCATCGCATTGAACACAATGTCGGCCAGGGGACTGCCGGGGCGGCTCCCACGAGCCGTGCTGAATGCATCATCAGTGCCTGGAAGCCCAAACCACGTACTGAGATGTGCGTCTTGAAGAAGACGACGATCTGCTTCTGCAACATCAGCATGAAACGACGACGACGTCTGCTCAAACATCTGACACAAAGCATCGGGGTCACAACCTGCATCACGCAAAATTGTTCTGAGATGTGGGGGCAAAGTCTGCGCAGGACCGAACAACACTTGTCTGATCATGCTGTGAAATGCACTTTTCACATCCAGAAACAGTACCGCTGAAGCAAGCTTGCGGTCACGCGTCTTTGCATGGAAGGATCTCAAATAATGGGTGGCAAACACGGTTGAACATGTTGGGAATCCTCCCATTTGAAGGGGCGCTTTCCACTTGATAAGTGCCGGCAAGAACCTGGTATGCAAAAGAGAGTGCGCCAGTTTCCCAAGCACGTCAATGAGCATTATGCCCCTCATGTTCGACACCTCACGGCTGTTGCTCTTCTTGGAAATGGAGAGGAGAATTCCTCCTTTAAATTGTACTGGCTCGGTTCCCGTCAACCACATCTTCATAAACAGCTGTGAAACAACCTCAGAAATCTGAGGGCCAGCATCTCGCAGGCAACCTGGAGTAATTCCATCGATGCCAGGAGCTTTCTGTGCAGTCAAACGTTGAAGGGCATTTTCAACGTCAAGCCTGGATGGCATTTGTTTCAGGGATGAGACCAGAGGCTGGTCTACACGTAAGTCAAACTGGGATGAATGGCACTGTTGCAATAAGTCTTGATAGGAAGTCGGGACGCCAGCCTCAAGCTCACAGTAATGGTCAGCTTGCTGAGCAACTGTAGGTCCTGCGCACCGAATGTTGCTTTTGCGACGGTTTTTGGCTCTTGGCAACAAGGGTTTGATCGCGTCCCAGATTCTGTGAATGCCTTTCTCAGCGATCATGCCAGTGTGCTCAGCAAGGTCATCAAAAAACCGCCGATCATCTTGTCGTACGGCATAACAGACACGCAACGTGGCCAAACGGTACTTCTCAGCGGCAATGGCGCTGGCAAGATCACAATGGAAAGTGCTGCTCGATGTATTAGCCGATCCACTGGTAAATGATCGCCATCCATTGAAACAAAGCCGAAGTCGCACTGCTCGAGAGTCAGCCTTTGCAGCCTGGAGTGTGCGCAGGGCTCGCCTCTTGTGTGTGATCAGCTCACAAGTCTCCTCCGAAAGGTGCTTCTTGCGCAAGCGTCTCATGGGTTGCGACATAAGTTGCCGCTTCAGATGAAGCTGTAACCGTGCTGCGTGTGTGTGCACGTCCCAGTCCCATGAAAACCGTGGCTGCTCAGCTGGTAATGGCAAAGTGGCACTTCTGGCAGGAGCTGGACGTGTCATCGGAAGCCACACATCCGCACACACACATTGATGATCACGCCGTGCAATGGAGAGGTCAATGTCATCTGAAACCCACGTGCGCAAGTTTGCCAGGGGCACATTGTCGGAAACTCCAATAAAGTCCAAGCGTCCTTGCGATCCTTCTGCATGCGTCCATGTATCATGCTCTCCATGATGGGACTCGACAAACGTCTGTGGCAGAATCAGGCTGTGAGCAACAAGCCAGTCATGGAAGGCTGCACCACGAATGGTTTCTTGTTCAGCACCAAAACCTCCAACAGCTTTCGATGTGATTGAACCAAGGCGCCCATTGGAGTCGCACAAAATGGCACATGTCCAAGTTCGGTATTGTCCTGGAAAGAGGGCACTGGTAGAAGACCACCACTGCTGGATCTCCTGCTCATCGTCGCAGCAAGGCGCATGCAAGACTATGAACAACAGTGCCAAGCGAGGATGTCGTAGTCGAACAAAGAGCCGTCGCTCATCACCATAAAGGATGCGTAAGTGCTCATGGGTAATATGTAAAGGCTCACCTTGGGTTGGTATGACCTGGGCGATCCACAACTGGATACCTCCATGACCACGCGATGTCGCTTTGGCAGATAAAACATGGTACCCCTCAAAGAACTCATGCCCAACCTTGCGACACCGGGTTTCTTGGAGTCCAGCACAGTGAATTTTGGCATCACGAAATTGGGAAGCAAGGTGTTCTGCTCTGGCTCCTAAAAAGGAGGAAGCTGCTTCATGTTGTGGAAACAAAGTGAGCACATTTGCTGTCGCCAGACGCAGACAAAGGGAGTCGGAGGGAACTTCTTCTGCTGGTCGTTCAGTCTTGCGAAGTTCAAATGGTTGCACGTCTAGCACAGGCTGATGAGCAAGAGGTGCACCGGTGTTGAAGCGCCATTGCAATCCATGGAGGACGGGTGCATCAGCATCACCTCGCAAAGATTTCTCGTACAGCCAGAGCCACTGGAGGACAACTAAGGCAGACTCATCACCGCCGCAACGTTGAACCAATGCACAAATGTCGGTGGTAACGTAGTTTTGATCAATGGCACCATAGGCTACTGCATCAGCCAAATCGTTCCACGGATGTTCAGAGTGACCTTGTACATGACTCCATGCAAGTTCGACAAAGGAGATCTGCTCTAACCACAGCGTCAGCGAACGAACAATGGGTATCAGATCGTAGTTCAGGGCTGACGCACATCGACCTTGAGCAGCTGCACCTGCGTAGACATTGTCGAACAGGAAGCCGATCTTTGTGTACGCAAAGCCGAGATTGAGAACAAGATGGCACGCCCAATGAACTGCAAGGGTGACGGCCGTCACTTCTGCTCTGGGTGCAGAAGGCGTGGAGAAGCACCAAGATGTGAGATAACCACCAAAGCATGGGCCGTCATATGTGTACACAATCAGGACAACTCCTGAAGCAGCCGTATGTCGAGAGCGTCGAAAGGCTCCGTCCGTGTAGAATTCAAAAGCAAGTGGCACTTCATTGGTCCAAAGGGGCATGCCGTGAAGCGCATTGCTTGTAGCTTGAGTGCATCGCACACCAGCCAGGTCGTACTGCACTGCCGGAGGACCAAATTCATAGAGACGCTGTCGAAGAGCATCAATCAACGAGCAGTCAACATAGGTCCACATCGGTGGCGGCACCATATCTTCAAGACGAAGAGGGTGTCGAACTGCAGCCTCTACTTCGTGCGAGACCTCTCCAGCAACAGAATGGCCGACTGTGTTGTCCAGCGTCTTTGAATGTGGCTGTGTGTCAGTGCCATATACCTCAGCATGTGGATACGCCTGCTGTGTGATGGTCGCAATGGGTCCATCTTGGCAGGAAGCCGTATTGACATCTACAGCTTCTAGCGCAACAATAGGGGTCACAGCAGGCGACTGAAAACAGTCATCCGCTTTGCTGAGAATTTCGATCAGCATGTTGCTCTGCCACTGCAAGGGTTCTGATCCTTGATGAATTGTGTGAAGGCGGGCACGCAGCTGAACAAGATGAAGGCCAGAAACTGGAGCCATGGAGACCCGATCTGAACTTAAAATAGGCCAGGAGGGAGTTGTCGTAGTGGTAGTATCGACTGCGACCGTGAAGCACATGCCATGGCGCACAGGAAACAAATTTCCTGCCGTGAGATCCGTATGACCAAACGAAGTGGAGCAATGGGCAGTCATAGTTATCGGTGGACATTGGAACTCAACTACAGCAACGTGCAGTAGCGCCAAGTGATCAATGGCGTTGGGAACCACCACAGCAATCTGTCCTGGCTGCCATGGGTCTGTGATTGAATCCATCACTGTCACAACGACCGATTTGTGAAGCGGACCAGGCTGCTGGAGTAGGATCACATGAAACTGCGCCTCTGCGTTGGCTCCAAGTGGGGCAGGATGCACCACATGAATCTCAAACGGACTGTCAGCTAGAAACCAATCATGCCACGCTTGAACAATGTGGGCTGGCCATGTATCCAATTGAGCATCCAAGGTGATCAGGCGATAATCATCAGACCAAGGACGGCGCAAATGATCAGAATACCATACGGCAGCACGGATTTGGAGGCCGAAAGGTTGGTTCGCATGATTGAAAAAGAAACTCCATACGTCATGTAGAGTGGTCCAGGTCGTGGGCCACATTGGGGCAATCAGTGGCTGCTGTGGCGCATTTGAGGCGCATGCAGCAATTCTCTGTGGAATCTGATGATGCTCATCTTCCAAACGATCACTGGGTTCACCCTCAGAGACTACTTCTCGCTGACGTCGTGCTCGTTGCCATCGCCGTGAAGTTTGCATCAAAGATCTTCCAGACACAGGCATCAATGGACGCGGCACATAAGGATGCATCGAGCTCGCAGCATGAGGATCTCCCTGGCATTGAGCAGGCTGGATATGCATTTCAATGCTGGCTGCTGAAGGGAGATCATGCCGGATGAATTGTTCCAATGGAATGCGTCCAACTCGTGCAGAACATCGCTGCAACCCACAAATTGGATTCAACTCCATGATATTCACCATGTCATCAGTGCAGAGCCAGCGTGGCAAAGAAAGTGCACGTTGAAGAAGTCGATCTTTGGTGTCTTCATGAAAAATCACAGAAACAACGCCTGCAATGACTGGTTCGGCTGGCAGTTGTTCAATCATGATGTGCACCGTGTCAATCTTCATCATGTCATGCGGCGGTCGCGCATGAACCACTCCAATCTGAGTCGGAGCATCTTGCTGCATACGATCTTGCCATGGGTCCAGCATAGAGGGTAGCCAGTCATTTTCACATCGACCAAGGCGCACAATACGTGGTTGAGCACATTGCCGAAAAGTTTGATGATTGATGAACCACGTCCAGACGTAAAGCACTGAACCTTCTTCCTCAACCTCAATGACTGCACTGTCATAGAAGGAGTCAGCCAAGCTAGCCCGCCAACGAGAGTCGTCAGGAGAGCCTGCAGGCAGTGCAAATTGAGGTGCTGCTCGACACTCATCATCGGGCAAAGGAACCGAAGTCATGTGCTGCATGAATGAAGCGCCATCAGTTTCAGCATCAACTTGTTGCGGCAGAATGGTAACACGTAGGTGGTCACCAGGTTGAGTCTGCAGGGCTTCTTGTTGAGGAACACGTTGGCTGTTCACATGCAAATGACAAATCCGCTGTGCGCAAAATCGATTGGTACCCAGAATGTCCCAAACATCACTTTCAGAAGTAAACTCTTGAACAAGCGCTGCGAGATGCCAGGCTCGTCGGTGAACTTCATGCTCAAATAGTGCAGTGAGCAACACAGGCACTAAGGGGCTGTGTCCTTGCACCAATAGCAAGTGGATGGGTACTGGGTGCTCAAAATCTGGCAGGGGTCCAAAACGCACGAAATGCACCTGTGCAGCTTGAGTAGGATCCATGATGTCTGCCCACAAATCACAAATGTCATGGTACCACAATGTATGGTGTGCATCAAGGCTAAGCAATCGTGATTCAGCAGAGCGTTGATAACGTCCATGATGCAAGTACCAAGTGGTAACTGTCAGCTCCAAGGACGCGTCTTCCGCAGAGGAGGTGAGAAACTCTGCGAACGCCATACGCATCGGCAGCATCCAATGTCGCTCACTGGCCTGTGGAGGCCGAGCAAAGGCTGAAGCGACCTCAAAACTGGAGTGATGAGTGGCTGCCAGACTGGAAAATATGGCACTGCAAGCTTTTGGTTGACGATGACCTCGCTCGTAAACAGCATCCAAACATGTTGCTTTTGGAGACACTCCATCTTGAAACTGCGAAGCAAGCATAGAGGAGGGTTCAACACCGCTTCTGGAGACAGCAACTGACTGAAATAGAGAAGATCCATCTTGATCAGGAAATGCGCTACCTGAACCAGCGGTCTCAAAATTCGTTCTGCGTCTTTTGGAGGGACCTTCATCTGGATGTTGAAGGCATTCGGTGTGACCCTCTCTGCGGATGACAACCCGGATATAAGCACCATGCCGAAGTTCACGACTCAGCAACTCGTCTGGTGGCCAAATCACGTCATTGCAAAACAGTCGACAGGCATCAGGATATTGAACGCAAGGATTGTGCAGGTTCAAAGCTGCAAAAACTTCATCACGATGAAGGCGTTGTGGCAGCAAACGTACCCGTCGATAGTAGCTGCTTTGATGTCCTGTGCGAGTCTGATATACAATGTCGACCAAGACCAAACGGTCGGGAGAACCACTAGGCACATCGCCGACCCGTTGGAGAATCACTGCTTCCTCAGCATCATGTTGGTCAACCAGTTGAACTGGAATGTAATGATGACCAACAGCAATATCTCGATGCAAACCAATGGAGTGCAAAATGTCAAACAGCAGAACGTTGTAGGTACTCCATCGAACAAAGCAATGATGCGGGGGCTGATGAAGACCAAAGACTTGCACTCCTTGCAGATCTTCCTCATCAAAGCTGGAGCTGGTGACAGCGGGACTTTCTTCAGCCACATCTTCGTGATGTACATCATCTGCAGCAACATCAGAAACGATCACACCTTGGTCATGGGGCGCGACACTCGCAGAAGAAGATGGCAACGAAGCGCCAGCAAGATCCTGGAAGACCGCAACAAAGGAGTGGCCATTTGCCATGATGTGCGTGGGTTGGGTGGTGACCGGGACAACAACGCCGCCATGAAAAAGATCACAGGCATGAGTCTGAACCAGTTCACTTGCACCAACTCCGTCCAAAATCTGCCAGCCACTAACATGTCTGGGGTAGGAAGCAGCCCAGATGTAGTGCATGTCATCTTCACTGCCAGGTGGATATACAGTCACCAGACCACCACATTCATCGTGCGCACCCTGTGTCAGGATGACATCTGCATGAATGGCAACTGTGGAAGGACGTGATCGTACTCTTGGAAATGCAACCGCAACGTTCAAAGGCTCGTCATTGTGCAACTGGTCACGCCATGTATGCAAAATGAAAGCATGCCAAAGACGAGGATCATCTGGAAGTCGCACAACTCTAGGAACTTTCCAACAGCGCTGATGGACGTGATGAAGAAAACAAGTACGCAATGAATATTGTTCTCCTGATTGTAGTCGAATGTGATCATCACGCCAAAGCTGTTGGAGGTGGTGGATATATCCAGCCAAGTCATTGGGCAATCGCCGATCCAGAAGATGAGATGCAGGGGCGGAAGATGACGAGCCGGGTGTGGAACTCCCAGCGGCTCCTGTGGTGGTCTGTCTCCCATAGACATATTGAGGAACCTCAGCTGCACCATCAACTGGATCAAGATCATTCAGGCAAGTCCTTTCAGGGTGGAACTTCTGAATTGCGTCTTTCCCCAGAAAGACTTGGACTTGCTCATCAAAACTGACACGTTTGGATCGAGTACGCATTCTCTTCGAAGAGGGAAATGCAAAGTTCGTGACAACGATGTGGCCGGGCTCACCCAACTCCAGCGCTAAATCAGCTGCCTGATCAATTGCACTCCACGGGGCAAGGAAAGATGGCTCCTCCAAAATCGAGTGTCCCCAATGAAGATCAATGGCATGGGGTTCAAGAACCTGAAACGGCCTCTGATGTGTGTACAATTCTGTCACTTCACATCGGCCTTCGCAAAAGGCTGCAAGGATGGTGAGGCATTGTGTCCACCATCGTCGTCCTTTGTGCGTGGACGTTTCGTTTTGGGCTCCAATTTCTCCGCAGACTCGGAGAGGACCGTGAGGCTCGACACCACTTGATCCAGACCCTCTTGGATTTTCATGGCGTTCTCGTCCTTTGGGACCTCCGGTTCTTCGAAGGCTTCCGACTCTTCCATCTCGTCGTCTGTAACATAGTGAACCCCATCCTCCGCAGTGGCATCCGCACGTTTCTTGGCCAAGTCGACACGTCTCTGTGCTTTTCGAAGAGTCGAAGTGGCTTCTTGCATTCGCTTCTGGAACGCTACCTCGGATGCCTGAAACTGGGAGGTGTATTCTTTCCATTTGATGACGGACTGTTGCAAGAAGGTGCGCCATTGCGCCCAAAGTTGCATACGGCTGCTTTCTACCTCGACCAATGCCTCTTTGGCCTTGCCATGGGCACGGACAGCAGCTAGGAGATTGTTCGTGCTCTCCTTGTCGTCCTTCTTCTTTTCTGTCTGCACAAGAGTTTGAAACTCTGGCGACAAATTCTCTTCCTTTTTTGCTGCTTTCATGATCTTGTTCAACTTCTGTTGTGCACTGAGAGCTGCCTTGTAGTCCTCTGGGTCCAAGGATTCCGGAGGTGCCTGTTGAGGCAAAGGCATGGCCATAGTGTCCACAGGTGGCGTCATGAATTGCATTGATTGCATAGCAGGCATCTGAGCAGGCATCCAAGGAACTCCTTGAGGAAGCTGAGGGTTCATCAACAGTGGCGGCGGTGGCGGCGGAGGGGCAGCCATGGATGGCAAAGCAAGTCCTTTGCCAGTTCCCTTGGGGTCTTGAGCATATGCTGTCGACCATGGACCACCTGAATTGGCCCACAGAGGATGAATCTCCTGCGTAGTTGTTGCGTCGCTCTGCCATGCTTGTTGCTTTCTGCGCGACTTCGGTCGAGTACGCTGCCGCGGGCTTTTTGCACGCTGGTTCCATGAAGTCTGTCCCCGCGATGAGGCCGGCTCGATGGCACAAACGTCCCAACTGCCACCACAAAGGTCGCAAAACCACGCGTTGGGAGAACGCATCTTGCGGCACGTGCCACATAGCCAACCTGAACTGGAGGAAGCGGCCATCTCGGTTGCTATCAGGCGAAGGAAATGCCAGTCCTTCGAATGGTGTGCTTGGAGCGTAGCAAAAACCAAACTCAGCTTCTTCGAGCTGAGCTTGACCAAGCCACGACGGTGCAAGTGCCACGCACGTCGGGCAGCAGCACGACGTCGTCGGAGGGCACGCCTGACGGTGAGAGATGCCGTCGCACTCGACAGTGAGGATCAGAGCAACAAAGACCAGGAAGAAATGCCTCAATGAGGACATACACAAGGGTGTAGCCAGCACTGTGCAGCACAAAACCCAGCCGTAGGAGATTAAGGTCACCTGGTGGTAGACAATGAGGAACACCTGGCAGAAGAGCTCGGAGTCCAAGCACTGCTAGCCACCAGAGACAGGCGCCAATTGCGCCCGCGGGTAAGCGACGAACCCGCTAAGGCAACCGGTAAGGTCAGGGACGGGGGGCACCCTGCCTTAAGCCTTGATTATCTGAAACATGTTTAGAATTTTGTCTATCTGATTGTTGGAGATACAAATTACAAATCATGGATTTGCTAAAATATCACAGAAGTTACCTGGCGCCAGTTGTAACTGGAAGGGCAACGTACGCTGACATCTCCAGAGATGCCAGAGATCTCTGACACACCATTAACCACATGGTAACTCTCTGGTAATTTAAAAATGGTTAGCGCGGACAATTCGGGCGTGTCCCCGAGAGTGATAGCTCGGCGTGAGCAGAGCTGATCACACAGACAAAGGGTCCAACAGACAGCTTTGTACACACATCACAGGGGGTAGGTGAGTTTGCACCTACCCGCGGCCGTGGTATTTCTGCAGGCTGCAGACCAACAGGGAGGCAAAGCATATGTCAGCTATGCCCACCAATCCATTAACTAACCAGGAGTCAGCACTTCATTTGTCTAGATGCCAACTTGGTTGAAGCAAAACAGGGTTGGAGCATGAACTAAGAAAAAGGAGAAAAGCGATGCTGCACAAACTTCTCTCGTTGCCTGGGTAAAAAACACAAGTCTGCGCGACCCAGGCGCCTCACGAAATTGGCACCTGCAGTGTGAAGGATCAGCACTGCTTGCAGGGCCGACTCAAGCCACTTGTCTCAGGCCGCTAATTCTGTCTCAAAGGCCAGGCAGTGGCAACAGACTGAGGGCGTTGGCTTCCAAGCATTTGAAGAACCGACATAAGCAGGTTGAAAAACGTCTTCTCAGCCACGGCTCAGCACCAAGCATGTGAAAAGCCAGCTCTAGGCATTGACAACACAGTTTTCACAAGCACGGCCAGCTACCAAACACTTGAAGTACCATCATGGCGCAGTGTTGAAGTAGTCTGCTCAACCGCTGCCAGCCGACAAAGATGCCAATCGCCAGCCCCGGGCATGGGCAGAGTAATTTGCACAAGCACAGCCAGCCATCAAACACTTGAGGTACCATCATGGTATAGCGTTGGTGTAATCTGCTCAACCGCTGCCCGTCCACAAAGATGTCAATCGCCAACTCCGGGCATGGACACAGTAATTTGCACAAACAAGTTCAGTTGCCAAACGTGTGAAGCACCTTCATTGCGATGGAGCATGGCAGACTCAAGCATGCACGGTCTTCGCCCAAGAGAACATCAGGAATAGGGTGCCAGGCGCTTCGAGCACCAGAACGACCAAACTCCATGGCAAACTAACCGGATGAAACTACTCCCAGGGATCTGCCGACTCAGCCACACTAACTGGAAAGTCCTGGGCCCGTGGCTAATTTAAAAATGGTTAATCCATATATATGGATAATCTATGGTTAATGGTTAATAGTTACTCTCTGGTAAGCATACAAAAAAAATACCCCATTTATAGTTGATTTACCTATTCAAAATGGTGATTTTCTATAGTTATGTAACAGTTTACCAGAGGGTAACCATCATGAAAACCACCATGAACATTCCACCATTCACCATTATTAACCAGCCATGAATTCCAACCATTTCTAGTCTGCAGGTGTCTTTGGTTCCAACCTTTTTGTAGCAAAGTTTGGTTCGCAAAGTTCTGGAACCGACGCTTCAGCGTCGCTGTGATCAACCTATGACTGAGATTTTTCAGTTCACCCGCGAACTAACAGATCTGGAGTGATTAGGCCAGAAATACCAGTTATAACTACTAACAAAACCCCATTTATAGAATGTATTTCATCCCAGTGAAATAACCAGTTGTAACTAATAAATGGTCATCACTGTGGTAAGTAGAAGCCACTACTTACTGGTGGTTAGCCGTACCTTCTCAAGTCTCTGGATCCAATGATCCTGCAATAATTGATTGACGAGAGTAGCACTGCCCAACAATACAGGCTCAACAAGCCTTTATTGAGGGCTGATTGGGGTTACTAATCCTTCAAACTGGTGCAAACGTCTTGTTTTTCCTTACTGCCAGGAAGCAACAAATCTAAGCCGTCAAATGAACAATTGAATCTGGTTGGTGGTTTCATCCCCTCTGAAAAATATGAAAGTCAGTTGGGATGATGACATTCCCAATATATGGGAAAATAATCCAAATATTCCAAACCACCACCCAGGATTATTCTAAAACCCTGGATGAGAGCGGTTTATAAAAAGTGGGCCCACATTTTGAAAAGTGGTGCTGGTGCAGTGAATCCGATCAGCCTCAGTGGAGACAGTTTATACCAACCAATATGTCCAATGCCCTTTGGTAACTGACATAGTTATGGAAAATCACCATTTTGTAGCTGGGTAAATCAACTCTAAATGGGCCATTTTCAATAGCTATTTTGACAGACCAGAGGGTGTTTTTTCATTTTTCATAGGTCAAGCATCATGAATCATCTACAAATTATGAAGATGTTCCGAAGCTATGCTAGTTTACTAGAGGGTAATTTCTGTAGCCCAACTGGGGATGGTGTTTAGTGTTGGGGTCTTAAATGGTTTTGTTGCTACCAGGCGCCAAATGATTCAAACACACAAATTACTAAATGGATCGTCAAACCACCCGCGACAGGAGAATAATGGATCGTCACCAGTCTTCGAAAGATGGAGAACGATAGTGGAGGACAAACATCGCCGGAACCGACGATTGCCAACATATACCCTCTGGTAATTTAACATAGCTATAGAGAATCACCATTTTTAATAGGCAAACCATCTATTTCTATGGACCATTTTCCATAGCTTTTTGTCTGTTTCTATGGACCATTTTCCATAGCTTTTTGTCTGTTTACCAGAGGGTATCCAAACATGTCATGTGGACAAGCACCGTCCACATGGAGATATCATGCAGGTTTCCAGTGAAAGTCACAGAAATTCATAGTTCGAACAATGGCTGCATAAGGGAAATGCACACGTGGAACATGGTGATAAAGTTCATCATCATCATCATCATCTTCTTCTTCTTCTTCATCTATATTTATAACTACCCAATAATATACTCTATAATTGGTCATCCGCAATTCTATAGTAATAACATGAAATAAATTCATCAAAATTGCTGGATAATCATCCTCCTCCCCAGGCTCCCCTTTCTCGACCCCCTTTCTTATGAGCTCCCCGCCTGCGAAAGAGTGGCTCGCTGCGGTCAGCGCCGCCTATCGGGGCGACAAAGTGGGAAGTATTCTTTGTAGTACACTATAGACCTATAGTATTCATGGACTACCCTCTGCTAAACTAAGACAACTATGGAAAATCACCACAACTATGCATGGATTTATCATGGATGTATTATGGATTTATGTGTTATATATCATGTTATAGACATTTATAGACGTCATTCAGCACGACGCGTACGCTGCACTAAGGACTGGCTGAATCCTCTGGTTGGACCACCAAGCCCTCTGAAGAATATGAGTCAGTTGGGATGATTTTCCATTCCCAACTGAATGGAAAGTCATAAAATTCATGTTTGAAACCACCCACCAGTTATCTCATTAACCATTATTAACCATTAATAACCATTATTAACCATTATTAATCAACCAGATATATGTTATTAAAGTCAGAATCCATTCCATGGTTCGAAAGCACCAACCAGTTATATAGTTATATCCTTTGCTTTCCATAGTCACTCTATTTCGGTTCAATCCCTATGAACTTGATGCTTATATCCCCGTTGTCTTGGTTTGTATCATCATTACACCAAACAATTCATCAAATCCCAGTAAGATCCGTTAAAGTTCTGTTAGATCACCATGAAACCCAAATGAAATCGGGACTGTAAATCCCGTAATACGAAGGTTTCAAGCTGGGAAAATCATCAATGGGGGATCTTCCAGCAAACCATGTGTATCATAAAACCATACCCAACCTGGTTATGTCAACAGTTTGCGAACTGGAAAATGGCTCATTTATAGTGAGTTGTCCCATTAAAAATGGTGGATCTTTCCATAGTTATGTTGAAGCCATGGCCCATTTAGTTCGTTGATTTACCGTTCTTAAAGATAGTGGATCTTTCCATCGTTTTTTGTATGTTTACCAGAGGGTAATAAACCCAAGCGAATCAACAGGGGATTCCACCGCCCTGCGCGTGGCTGTTGCTTAAGATTGCTTAAAACAAAACGCCCGTGATGAGCCGGCCGAGCCGGGATCCTTGGGTCACCCAGCTGGTTTTTCATCAGACAAGTTCTTGATCTAACCTCTTAGTGGATTCTACCATGGCTAATAAAATGGATTATCATGTTAACACTATACTTAGATCTACCATCAACCATGTTCACCAACTTAGCCATTTTTCTCACTAAGGCCCCACCGCACGCCATTTATGGCATCATTGATAGACATAGCCACGCCATCTATATGCCTTATATGACTTGTATGCCTTATGAATCAAATATTCTTCCGACATTCATCCAATATACACCATTTTTGTTGGTTAAACCACCATTTTTTATACTTGGAACTGCAGTTTCAGTGAGCCAAGATGAGCTGTTTGTGGATGTGTGTTCACCATAATTTGTTCGGGGCTCCATATCCAAACAATCATGGGGATTAACTCATCATGGTTCTACCCATCGTTATCCCATTATGATTCCCATGAAACCATAAATAAAACATTACAAAACAATATTAAACCATACATGTAACCTTAACTGCATCCCCAAGTTATGGCTTGTGCCTTAATATATATATATACATAGTTTACATGGGTTTATGAAGTTATTAAACCACACGATACCCATCAACATCCAACTGAATCCACCTGGCGGGCCCGGCGTTGGCGGACGACAAGCCACTGGGTCCTGCGGACGGTCGATGGGATATCTATCAATGTGGTGTCCTGCTATATATGGAGAGATATACTGGTTGGTAGTTTTAACCATCTTGAAAAATATGAAAATCAATTATCCATCAATTATCCATGACTTTTCCATCAGTTATACCAAATAATCCCATATTTGTGGATATATGATACCCTCTGGTAAACATACAAAAAACGAACTGGAAAGATCCACCATTTTGTAGCTGGGTAAATCCACTATTTCGACTGGGCCATGTTCCAGTTCGCTTTTTGTATGTTTACCAAAGGGTATATATGGTTGATATATATGGTTAACCACTATTAACCACTATTAACCATTACTAATCACCATTTTCCTATGGTTGTCCTTTTAGCTGGTTTACCATTTAGGGTATATGATGATATATACCATACATAGACGGTCATAGATATACCATACCAGCATCCTTCAGCATCCTTCAGCAATATCTACCATCAGCATGGTTGAGCAGCTCGCTGAATATCCATAGATATTGCTAGGGATATGTCCATATCTACCATGAATGGTTTGTAAACACCAATATCGTCCAATATCTATGGATAATTCTATCTCTCTACCATAAATCCAAATTAGCCATTGCAACTAACAAATAACCCATGCATCAGCATCTGCAGCGGCAGAAATTGCAAAAACATTGCATATAATGATTAATATCCTGGTATTATTTCCACGTGACTGTTTTTTTTACCGTTTATAATTTTCATTAATAACCATAAACGAACATAGAACTGCCATAAAGTCTATTAAACAATAAAGTAATCCTGGAAGTCTAGAAATTGTATTTTCGGGTCGGTTCAATGTCTAAAATTCTACGGTTATAATCCAATAAGCTCAGCATTAACAACTAAATCCCAGTCCAACTCAAACATAGTTAAGGAATTAAAGGATGAATACGGGAACAACAAAAACAATGGAGGTCTAGCATTTGGTATAGCCATACGAATTTGGGATGCTGTGATATTATGACCAATGACCAATGAATGATCATTGGGGATGGTGTATCATTGGGTTTAATGTGGTTAAAACAATAATAAACTACCCCTTTAGGGAATGGTTTGCACCATCTATAAAAAAAGGGGATTTGGGGGATGCTGCGTAAAAATGGCATTGTTTTAACCACATTACTCAATTTCTACGAAATCAATTTATCAAAGGGTCACAATTTGGGATACCCCCAATTTCCACGTTTAGCGAAGCGATCACAAACCATCAATGTCTAGTCGTCATGTCTAGATGAAAGACTTCACGGTATTCACCTGATACCCCAAGTGCAAGATCATCTAAACATACCAATCTGATTGGTGGTTGAGCCACCTACCCCTCTGAAAAATGATGGTTGGTGAAAGTCCGTTGGGATGATTTTCCATTCCCAATATGATGGGAAAGTCATAATCCATTCATGTTCCAGTCACCACCAATCAGTATACATATATATACATATATGAATCATATGAAGTCAAGATATTCCCATTGTATAACACCTATTAATCCCTATTAATCACTATTAACCATCATTAACCATCATTAACCACTATTAACCATGAGATTTGAGGTGCCAAGCCAAAAACCACATTTTCCCGATGAAATCACCACCCACCACCGAGGAATTGCCGAACTGAAACACATCCAGCCGCATCCAGCGGCTGACGAAACACAGCTGGATTTACCGCATTTCATGTTGGCTTGAGCCAACGGGACATGAAAATGAAGATTCGGTCTTACATCGTGAGATTTTGGGGTTGGAAACTTTGATATGTATATAATATTATATGTATATATGATATATTTATTCATATTATGCGATAATACGCCAATGTCAACCAAAGGCAAATCTTACTGACATGAAATACTGGTATATATATATATATATATCACAGAAAAATGCATATCATTGAACAAACTATATTATAAATATGTTTTGTTTCCCATGTTTTTTTGGACCAAACGCAACATCAGTAGCACCTATGATGATGGAAATAATGAGAACACGATAACCATATGGATAGATATATTCCCATGTATATGTATATATATATAATCATATGTATATTATGCCTGGTCTGTTATTGCTTACTATCCCTGGTTACTATTGGTACAAATCTTATTAAATTTTTAAATATTGTTTAAATAGTCCATCATTTTTCCCACGACTGGCTCCTGGTGCACCAATGCAGCTGTAGCATGGCCAGCCGCAGCATGTGCAGCGATAGTATGCGTGGTCCTGCAGTCAGTGCTTTTTAGGAGGATGAAACGGTAACATGTGGTTCTCAAGGACTGAAAATGGTGAGTTTTTATCATTTCAAAATTGTTTTTTCATGCTTTTAGTAGCAACAATGAGATTTGACCAACTGAAATTGCAATTTAACCAACAAACAAAAAACAAATCAGCAAAGCGCAAAGTGGTTCCAGCAATCAACATGGTGACTTTCTGAACAAACATTGGGTTTAAGTATGATAAGATAGTGATGCAACCAATCAAAATTGAGATTCAGCCAATCAAGACAAATGGTTCTCTGGTTGGTGGTTAAACCACCGGCTACACAAAATAATTTGTCATTTTTTATCATCATCCTACGATATCCTAAGTAGTTTTGAAACTTTGGATATGTTCAATCACCAAACTTCACAATTGGAGTTAAAACTTCACATCGTACCCGATCATACGGCATCACATTGTACCTGGAAAGGAGGGATGCGTGTTTGTGAGTTTGCTATGACTACTATCAGCGTTGACTGCTATGAGGCATCTGACCATTTTCGGAGTCAACTGCTCACCCTCTGGTAAACTAACATGACTATGGAAAATCACAATTTTTAATGGGAAAACTCACTATAAATGGCCATGTTCAATAGCTATGCTAGTTTACCAGAGGGTAGTTACTTCAAGAGATACTCTGCCAGGATTTTTTTTTTCGGGCTTGTCACAAGTGTAAGTAGGTACGCTTGTCACATGCTTCCGTTTCTTCCATGAGTCCTCACATCACTTAAAGGATCTTGCCAGCAGGATTTTTGGAAGCCCTTGTTAAAAATATCTGTCATTGCGCCATCAGCAAATTCCAGTAAGAATCCTATTTGTCATCAACTGAAATCAGTCCATCTATAAGTCTCCAAATCCAAGAGCCTATTAGATCCATTGGAGACCCAAAAAATATATCACCATAAAATCAGTCAATATGGATCCATTGGTGTGTCTGAACATGGACCATACCTCCAAAATAGGCATGTATGTAGGGAACATGTTCATGTTCACCATGGGATTTGGGGGCCTATTGTCAGACAACCCCAACGAAACTTCCATTAGTTCACCACAAATATCCAATAAAGATCCAGTTTTTAGTTCCATATCACTATAAAATCAGCTAAACAAAATATCTTAGTTATCACTGTTATCACAGGCTATCACACTAAACTCACAAATGGGCAGTGTTCAAAACCCTATGTAATTCTATCAGATAGGCATTCTCCTAGATCATGATAATCCCAAATAATCCCCAAGATATTGGATAATTAGTATAATTCCCAAAATACGCTCTGGTAAACTAACATAGCTATTGAACATGGCCCACTCGAAATAGTTGACTTACCGACCCATTAAAAATGAATATGGCCGGAGTGTAGGTGATATTTGGGAATGGACTGTTGTCTTAAGGATTTAGCAAACTCTGTGCATCGATTCAGCGACTCTTGAAAATGAAGAAAGTTAATCTCTTCTTGGTCAATGTGTATCGTCTGCATTAGAAATCATACAGAAGTTGGCCATATGAAGGTTTGGGAATGGACTGTTTTCCTAAGGATTTAGCAAACTCTGTGCATGGATTCAGCGACTCTTGAAGATGAAGAAAGTTAATCTCTTTTTGGTCAATGTTTACTGTCTGCAGTGGAAATCATACAGAAGCTGGCCGTATGAAGGTTTCGGCTTGCTGGGTCCAATGTTGTCGCGGACCAAGCGAAGAACCTAAGATTGGCAAGAATACCCATTGGCGATGCATCATGTCCTTTTTTTCTTTGGGTAGGATTTGTCGAAAGGTTAGAATTGCATTCAACACAGGCAGAAGTCGGCATACTAGCTACACGGTCAAGGAGCTTCCTTTGTGTTTGTCCCGCACCAGTGTTCACATTGCCAGGTCTCAGACGATCCTTCGGCAGGTTGGTCTGCTCCGAGGAAACTATTGGACCACTCGAAAAAATCGAGATTTGCGAGTGCATCAAGAACATTGTTTTTGGCGAAGTTGCCCATCGTCGGCAAATTGAGTAATTTGCGAAATTGCCCATCGTCGGCTGCAGCGACAAGAAGGATTCACTGTACCATATAGATTTGTTGCGTGCAATGCGACCAGGTAGTGGCTGTCCTGCTGCAATCCAAACGTTAAGAGCTCAGTTGTTCGGTATGTTTACCAGAGGGTAAACCTCCATTTTCCTAGGGTTTTCCTATGGTTTTCCCCTTAAAACCTCCATTTTCCTATGGTTTTATTGGTTTGATGTTTTCAACAGAGGTGGATCGCAGCCGCCCGGCGCGGAAACCGCCGCGAACCCGCACCTCTTGCTGCCGCGAAGCCGTGGATGTGCATCCGCTGCATCAATCGTCGCAGCAGGTCCTTTATTGCAGGTCGCTGGGAAACAAAAATAGGTCGGACCGTGGGTATAACCACCGTGACCTAACCCCCATGTTTGTTGGGAAATACACTCTGGTAAACATACAAAAAGATATTGAACAAGGCCATTATTAAAAGTGAGTTTTCCCAGCTACAAAATGGTGATTTTCCATAGTTATTTTAGTTTAACAGAGGGTCACCATGGTTATAAGTTATAATAGTATATCCACTATTACCCAGTGGTAGTTCACTGGAACTGCACTTCCAAGTGAATTTGAGCGCATCTGAAAATAGGGCGAAATCGCCGGCTTTCGAATCTCATCAAGTCACTGGTGGCTCACGACTTCACAAGACCAGCGGCGAATACTTGGGTGCCAATGCGAACACAATCCAAACAGCGGAAAATGGATGTAGTACAGTGACTAGTACAACTTTAGTACATCCTCACTGCAACTTGACAAACCCAAGTTTGGATGTCAAACACAATCATCAACAGTTAACTAAGTTGCAGTGAGGATGTACTAAACCGCTGGTGAAAAAATGTGCTTTAGCATCTTTAGCACCGCAGTCTTATCCTAATTATATTCCTAGCACCCAAACTGAATACGTACCCTCTGGTTATAACTAACAGTTTGCCATGGAAAGATCCACCATTTTTAAGAACGGTAAACCATCTATTTCTATAGGCCCATCTATACCATGGCAAACTGTTAAATAACCAGATGGTACATATTCCGAATATATTTGGTATATTCACAGTAAATCTCATATCAATATTAAGATATTGTTGTATATCATACCTGGTTGGTGGTTTTGAACCCCTCTGAAAAATATTGTTCCCAATATATCGAAAAATAAAAAATGTTCCAAACCACCAACCAGCAATTAATGTTCATCTTTATGCAAAAAACATGGAAGCACACAATATCAAGCAGGACCGGCCAATCAAAACAAATGGCGTGCGATTCCACGATTCCAAAACAGAGGTGGTGGGCGCAGCAAAAAGGAACTCGCATTCACCAGTCATCCACCAACAGTCTGTTCACCCAATGATCTCAAATATGTCGATGAAACCTGCTATGCATCAATATCCTAAATTAATTCATCGACCTAAGTTCACATCAAATAGTAGCATTGTGATTTATGTGTTTCCCATACTTGATCGATCTTCATGGCACTTAAAGCTACTAGGATTATAACATCCGAAGTCTCTAGGATGAAGGTTTTTCACCATATTTCCTGAATTTTGCATCCTAGAGGGATTCCGGGGTTATAATACTAGGATGCCATGTTGGTGATTTCCCCCTACCATCACTTATCGCACAGAAGTCAACCAGGGAGGTCGCTAGCAAAATGGAGGAATCAACGACCATTTCTCTTTCAAATGCTCATACCCTCTGGTTGTGTCAAAATAGCTATCAATATTACGATATGGGTTTGTCTGAAAATAGTGTACCCCTACACCCAATGGTTAATGATCATTATCCCTACTAAATGGCTATAATTGGGGGGTATATCCCATTTTCAGACATACCCATATTGTTGTATATCATACAGTATCATACTACTGTTGTCCACCTTTGGGTACCCATGCGCAGGCCTGCAGGGGCGGCCTGTCGCCGTTTAACCACACAGGCCTAAAGATGGGTGCCATCGTGTCTCTGTCCCAATTCTGTGGATTTTGGTTAACGTTATAAAGGGACAAGAAGAATTACCATCTGGTTATGACTAACATAGCGAACTGGAAAACCCCTCATAAATGGAGGTTTCTAGCTGGGAAAATCATCTATTTCTATGGGCCATCTATACCATGGCTATGTTAGTCATAACCAGAGGGTATAACATAATAACGTTCCATCAAGAAACATGGGGATAGAACAGCAGCAAAATACAGTCAAGGATAGAACATGATTGCCATCAGTTTTCCCAATGCGTCCACAGTTCCATAATGTTCCATACAGACTTGGAAGAAGCTTGAGAATTCTGTCCGTTTGTCAACATTCCATTCTTCAATGGGAATTCCAGGATCCTAAAATGGAGGTACTGTACCATATAAGGCCATATTTTGTGGGGATATTCCCTTACATAGGCCTTACATAGGCCTTATATATGGTAGGTACCTCCAATTTAGGTTCCTGAAATGGCCATTGAATTCTCCAAGAAGTGATCAAAATCTGAGATACGGACCAAGAATAGGTTTAAACAATCACAAAACCAGCTGGGTTTCAAGTGGCTTCCGGTTCTGGAATTGGTGATACCTAAGCTGACCCAATCTGGTTGGTGGTTTGAACCCCTCTGAAAAATATGAAAGTCAAATGGGATGATGACATTCCCAATCTATGGAAAAATAAAGTTCATGTTCCAAACCACCAACCAGGAACTATATAATATACCTGTGTACATCTCTGATTCAGGTGTACTTATCTTTCTGTACATATATACTGGTTGCTGGTTGACCTACCCCTCTGAAAAATGATGGAGTTCGTCAGTTGGGATGATGACATTCCCAATATATGGAAAAATAAAAAATGTTCCAAACCACCAACCAGCAATTAATGTTCATCTTTATGCAAAAAACATGGAAGCACACAATATCAAGCAGGACCGGCCAATCAAAACAAATGGCGTGCGATTCCACGATTCCAAAACAGAGGTGGTGGGCGCAGCAAAAAGGAACTCGCATTCACCAGTCATCCACCAACAGTCTGTTCACCCAATGATCTCAAATATGTCGATGAAACCTGCTATGCATCAATATCCTAAATTAATTCATCGACCTAAGTTCACATCAAATAGTAGCATTGTGATTTATGTGTTTCCCATACTTGATCGATCTTCATGGCACTTAAAGCTACTAGGATTATAACATCCGAAGTCTCTAGGATGAAGGTTTTTCACCATATTTCCTGAATTTTGCATCCTAGAGGGATTCCGGGGTTATAATACTAGGATGCCATGTTGGTGATTTCCCCCTACCATCACTTATCGCACAGAAGTCAACCAGGGAGGTCGCTAGCAAAATGGAGGAATCAACGACCATTTCTCTTTCAAATGCTCATACCCTCTGGTTGTGTCAAAATGGCTATTGAACATGGCCATTTATAGTGGATTTACCCATTGAAAATGGTGATTGTTCATAGTTTTTTGTATGTTTACCGGAGGGTAAATAAAATCACACTTGTTGTTGGTTAACCCCAATGTTGTGATGTTGAAACCATCATGTCTATGAGCAAAAAACACATGTGATGATTAAACCATTGCTCATGGTGAATCTTACATACCTGTCAACAAAAAACTCTTTTCTAGCATTGCTCATGGTGAATCTTACATACCTGTCAACAAAAACTCTTTTCTAGCTGGTTGGTACATCTTACCATTGATAGCAAAAGACTAACGTACTACAGTAAAGTATGTAACCAAGGCTGACCCAGTCTTGTGGTTAATTTGTTGACTAAAGCACAATACCAAGCTTTGGCCAACCTGTTTATCACCAAAAAAACATGCGTTTCATGGTGAAACCATGTGAAACCATCATTGTTTTCGTGGTTATATAAATATTGGCCATATCATATATAATATATATATAGCCATTTATATAACCATCATTTATATAACCACCATTTCCCTCCTTCCGCGGCCTTTTTTTTTCCTCCCTGCTCGGCACCCGCGCGACGGCGTGTTCCAAGTCCCGCAAGAGGTGGTGCACCCCGGACCAGCGTTGCTCGCTCAAAGACATGACCTGCAGCTGGGCGCAGCTGATTTCTCCCACGATCATTGGGTTGGTTTAAGGGAAAATTTACAGGAAACCATGGTTTTTACCATCAAATATAGGGCTTTCCTGTAAATGTTCCCATCATCCAATTCTATGACACGAAGATTTCATGAAACAAATGGATACCCGCTGGTAAACAACCACGTAACTATGGAAAATCACCATTTTTTATGGGAAAATCCACTATAAATGGCAATTTTCAATAGCTATGTTAAATTACCAGAGGGTAACATCCCACTAACATACTGATACAATCTGATACATGATTTGAAAATAAGTGTAAATGTGTGTAAATGTGTTCCCAAAGATTTACCCAACGCTTATCTGGTCAGGTCTGGCTGGAGAATCTCAGCGCAAAAAAAGCTGGGATACAGTGACAATCCTGGCATTGCTGCATTGAACTAACCTCTGGTAAACTAACATAGCCGTGGAAAATCACCATTTTTAATGGGAAAACTCACTATTTCAATGGTCATTTTCAATAGCAAACTGTTGACATAACCAGAGGGTATATTGAATTTACGCAACTTCAAGACTTCATCCAGCAATCATGCTGTAGCTCTGCGATTGCTGAGCGCCAAGAAAGAACAATGTCACTGAAAGGATTTCCAGTTGCCGCCGGAATGTTCTGAGGACCATTCCATTTGTTTTTGTCCATAGAATCCACAAGGCAATTTTCAACTAACCAACCATCCCTTTCATATGGGCAAAAACAACAAACATTTGAAACCCCGGACCAGATTTCAACTCCCTCATTTCATGCTTGACTTATCAATGACAAAGAGGGTGGCAAGCAACAACAGTTATCCCCAGAATGCACCTTGTACGTTCTTGCTGCTAGCCACCCCTGGTTATCCCTCACCAAAGGTCAGGATTGACAGTCCAAGTTAAAAGGAACACAAATTACATACTTAAAAAAAAACGACCGTAGTTATAGTTGTATCCCAACTTATGGGGATTAACGCACCATCGTCAATGGTTTTATACTTATATAATTATACATGTGTAGATATTTATATAATTAAACATATGTTTATATATATATATGTATTATTATGTTATGTAGATAGATAGATAGATAGATAGATAGATATATTATATATCATCAGTTATCATGGGTCACCTGAACTGCACCGCCAAGTTTCGTCCAGGTCGTCATCTCACTAGTGCAAAGGATCTTTCATTTTGTTTTTTTGTCAACAGCATCTTGCAGGTCAACATCTTCTCATTGAGGGTCAAACTCAAGTGGTTGCCGTAAGCTCCTGTCTGGTCAAACTACCAATTTGTAATTTGATTCAAACCAAATACTGCACTGTATTTTTGTTGATGATTCCCCCTACTCACTATAAGCATCATTTACAGTGAGGCGATCGTGAAGTCGCTACCCCTTCCCGCCCCAGAAACCAACGGGCTGCCGCACTGGTGGTGCAGGCCTGTGCAAGGGCGACGCGGGGCGACGCCCGACGACGTGAGGATTCGGACAATCCCGACAACACTTCAACTGGCGAATGAATTATATTATATATATATATAAATGGCATAGAGACTATAGATCATTATTTAACCAGCTTAGCTTAACAATATATTTTTAATTTAACAATATATATATATATGTATATATATACATAAATCTGAGTAAGTGGTTTGGGGGAAGACTCCCCTGATCTCCCCTCTACACTCACCATCATTCCAGTGGTGTGATGACGTGAGGTCATCAAATTCTATACATTATCCCATGATACCATAATTATCCAATCTGGGTAAATTATAATATTTCACGTTCACCTGAATTAAGGCCATTTGGGGATGACGTCCCTTAAAAAAAAAAAACATGATTCCAGTGAGGTCGTAGTGAGGTCGTTATAATTTACCCAGATAGATGAACTTGTAATCAAACATGATGTGAAGATAATTCCAGTAAATGAACGTTCTGAGAATATCAATATCCATATACCAAACTGAAAAGCTCCCCATGTTTTTTTTGCCATTGGTCTGACTTCAAGTCGCCACATCATCACCAAGCCAGGCTATGGGTATTAGTGAACAGCTCGTGGGCCCCGAACATGGTGCTTTCATTTTTTTCTTTCCACAAATGGGGATACCCCAAAATTTTAGTAATAGCTGGATGCTTTACAATGGACAATCGGAAACAAAAATGGATGATAACAAGGGGTAGACCCCATTTTTGGAAACCTCCACATGCTTTAATTCAACATGGCCGGTTGATTCTGACACCAAGATTCAATGGGTTGATCAATGTTTGGATACGCATTTTTCCACCATTTTTGGATACGCGTGTGGATTTAAACAGATCCAATCCCAAAGTTGCCAATGGATCTTGAGCAGTTGACTGCACTTTCTTCACCAATTTGGGATGATTCTCCTAAGGAATATCAAAAAAGGGGGGTTTTGGTCAAGTATGTCTGACAACTGATAAATGAGTCTCCATTTACCCTACGCTGTCAACAAGCGTGGCATGGAAAATCCACAATAGATGATGTTACCAGCTATAAACCTTCATTTATAGAGATTTTCCATTGTCTTTTTTGATTACGGGAGGATAGTTGTCAATCGGTGGAGACAAATGGAGTTACCCTCTGGATATTTGTTACATAGCCATGGAAAGATCCACCATTTTTTAGAACGGTAAACCATCTATTTCGATTAGGGCCATCGAAAAACCATGGCTATGTTAGTCATAACCAGAGGATAACCATTATTATTAACCATTATTAACCACTATTAACCACTATTAACCACTATTAACCACTATAAAATGATGATTTTCCCTATGAAATCCCAGGTTGGGTAATTTCCCGCCTTTGCTCTGGTGTCTCGGGTTCATGGCGCAAGGAGGAGAGAGCGGCCTGCAGCTCGGGTCGCGGTGGGAAGATGTGGGGGCCAGGGGTTTCTTGTGATTTTTCTCATTGAACAGTGTTTGTACTTTATCAAGATAGCTGAAGCTAGTTTTTTTTTTCAACCATATATATATATATATATCTATATATTTCCAGATGACAAATAAATCTCAGGGTAGGGATCACTCGAAGTAACGTATTTTGTTCAACCAAGTGAAGACTTTTGACAATGATTAATTATATAATTTGATTGAGGTTATATTGATTATTACCATAGATTAACATAGATTATTTAAATCTGGACAAGAACATGTTAATCTATGTTAATCTATGGTAATGATTTATATAAATATGTAATAAATCTGATTATTATCCCGTAGATTAATATAGATTATATATAATAAAGAAAATGATAGTAAAACACTATGGAATCCACGATGAAACCACGATGATTTTTTGCAACGATGAATGCGGTGCATCCCAATTCACGGAACTGGCAGACACCGTCAACGGCTCACCGTTTCACACGCGTTTCACGGAAGTGTTGTTCCAATAGGGATTGTTGTCTTATACAATGGGAATATGATGGTAAACATGGCTGATATAAATGGCTTTTTATTATGGGATATAAATATTTATATATTAATGGATAGGCCCTCTGGCAATTTGTTACATAGCTATTGAAGCCATGGCCCATAGAAATAGTTGATTTACCTATTAAACATTGTGATTTTCCATTACTATGTTAAATTACCAGAAGGTAATGATCAGATGATCAGATACCTGAGATTGCAATTCCTCTTGCATTTGATCAACTTGCTGACGTAACAATACGAAGCATTGCCATGCCAACCCAGTCTTGGAGATACAGTTATGGCCATTTACCAGTTATAACTACTTATAACCCCATTTATAGAATGTATAATCCCAGTTATAACCAGTTATAACTAATAAATGGTCATCACTGTAGCCATACTGGCCCCACTTGAGCAGTGTTCAAAGCCCGAAACGTGTTTTTGACATAGCGGCTGGTCAATTTCAAAAGAGTTTCCCAGTTGGACCTATGATACCCTCTGGTAAACTAACATAGCTATGGAAAGTCACCATCTTTAATAGGTAAATTATCTATAAATGGCCCATTTTCCAGTTCGCAAACTGTTAGATTACCGGAGGGTAATCATTGATAATTCCCAATAGATTGATTATCAACAGAGGTCCAATGTATTATCCCCAATACCTCTGGTAAAAAACTAGGGATTATCAACACTATAAAGGGATTGTCCCCAAGACGTTGGTTCATTGATCATCCACCGGTCATTAACCTCAACACTAGTCATCAACAGAAGTGGATTACTTCATGGTTTTCCATATACATGTCTGGTTGGTGGTTTCAACCCCTCTGAAAAATATGAAAGTCAATGGGAAGGATTATCCCATATATATCATGGAAAATAAAATTCATGTTTGAAACCACCAACCAGATTATTTCATTAACCATTATTAAGCACTATTATTAACCAGTATTAACCACCATTATCCACCGGCAACCTATCCCCATATCTAATTTGATAAGGCTTTCCCATAACAAAGCCATCGATCATCCCCAATACCTCTGGTAAAAAATAGGGATTATCAACACTAGTACATAGTCATTATACTAGTTCATTGATAACCACCATTAACCATCATTAACCACCATTAACCATCAACCATTATCCCATAACAAAGTCATTGATCATCCCCAATAGATTGATAGGTCATTAACTCTTAGATAATCCCAATACCTCTGGCAAAAAACTAGGGATTATCAACACTAGTATAGTATATAGTATAAAGGGATTATTTCCAATATTATACCTGTGGAATGACCTGTTCATTGATCATCCACCGGTCATTGACCTCAACACCATAACTAGTTCATTATACTAGTTCATTGATAACCACCACCACCATTAACCACCATTATCCCATAACAAAGTCATTGATCATCCCCAATAGATTGATAGGTCATTAACTCTTAGATAATCCCAATACCTCTGGTTTCAACCCCTCTGAAAAATATTCAATCCCCAATAGATTCAATAGATTGACACGTCATCAACGCTGGATCGCAGCCCTGGATCCCAGTGGGACCCATACGCCTCCGACTGAGACACCCTGAGGCTCGACCGCGGCGCGGACCGAGGCTGCACCATTTGGGGACTCTCCTGGCGCTGCTGCGGTGAGTTGTCCTTGGAGTCATCATCCCATGGTTGAAGTAATCATCCCATTGGAGTCATGGTTATCCCATGATTTATCAACAACCAATATCCATAAACCATGATTTATAATGGGAATTTGATAAATAATGGGATGACGAATTCCATAAACCATTGGTTCTTGGAACCACGTGGAACCATTATCCATGAAGATGGATTTTGGTCGAAGACAAATCAGATGCAACCTTTGAACAAAAATGCCACTTTGGCCAACACCATTCAGCGTCGACTTTACCCTCTGGTATCCCTCTGGCATACTAACATAACTATGGACAATCACAATTGTTAATGGGTAAATCAACTATTAATATCCATTTCAATAGCTATTCTGACATAACCAGAGGGTGAAGATATTGTCAAAACATCATGGGGGAAGCGCGTCATCGTCGTAACGAGTTGTTTAGCCAAAAGGTGGTGACTATACGGTGTAGCGAAGGATACAAAACAACACATTCATCAGAGCAAAGGTCTATACCCTCTGGTAAACTAACATAGCTATTGAACATGGCCATTTATAGTGAGTTTTCCATAAAAAAAGGTGATTTCCCATAGTTATGTTAGTTTACCAAAGGGTAACCAGTTAATCCACAATTAATATTGGAATAGATTGGTCAGATCATCAACCCCCATTTTCTAATCATCAAAGGTGGAGGCTGCGATCCACTCGCCATGTCATCCCTGGAAATGATGAACACGGAATGATGGGTGCTTGAAAAACCCATCCTGATGCTGAAAAAACATTTTTTACCATCAATTTATCTATGGTTTCAAGAAGCCAAAGTTACAGAATTTACCAATGGTTTCATAATTTACCGTTATATGTTTCAAGAAACGAAATTACCAAGATTACCAAGAGATAAATTCAGATAGATTTGCAGATGACAACCGTTGGAAATGATCAACGGCCAAATTATCAGCGGTTATCATATGGAACTCATCAATGGCAATGATCAAAATAAATATGTCGATCATCCGCTGTACTGCATCCTTTCGGAGAATGACTCATAAAACACAGTTGAAATCAAAAATCCAGAACAGTCGTAGAAGATAATCAGATCATGTGCAGTCATGGCCAGAAATACCAGTTATAACTACTAACAAGTCACCCCATTTATAGAATGTATAATCCCAGTTACAACCCAATGCAATAAGCCTACCATTTAGAAATGCTTTCCAGCCATTTCTAAATGCTGGTGACTTGGGGATGTTGACTAATGTTGACTACGGCAGTGGCTTTACCACCTCATAATCTCACATGACCTCATTACATATATGGGGGTTGTCCTAAATTACTGTTCCCACAAAGGCCTCTTGGGCCGAGCTTGCGCCAACCTTGCGCGTTTCTTGCGCGACCACACTCCCGGATCACTTTCATCATTTCAGTTGTTTTTCATCATTATTCTCGTACTTGTTTTCGAATGTTAAATATTTAGTATTCACTTAGTATTTCGTACTGGGAAGTAGTTTGTGCAAGCTTTGTAGTACACAGTAGTACTGGGAAGTAGTTTGTGCAAGCTTTGTAGTGCAAAGTAGTACTGGGAAGTAGTTTGTGCAAGCTTTGTAGTGCAAAGTAGTACTGGGAAGTAGTTTGTGCAAGCTTTGTAGTACACAGTAGTACTGGGAAGTAGTTTGTGCAAGCCATGTAGTACAAAGTAGTACTGGGAAGTAGTTTGTGCAAGCTTTGTAGTACACAGTAGTACTGGGAAGTGCTTTGTGCAAGCTTTGTAGTACAAAGTAGTACTGGAAAGTAGTTTGTGCAAGCTTTGTAGTACACAGTAGTACTGGGAAGTACTTTGTGCAAGCTTTGTAGTACAAAGTAGTACTGGGAAGTGCTTTGTGCAAGCTTTGTAGTACACAGTAGTACTGGGAAGTGCTTTGTGCAAGCTTTGTAGTACACAGTAGTACTGGGAAGTGGTTTGTGCAAGCTTTGTAGTACACAGTAGTACTGGGAAGTAGTACTGGGAAGTAGTACTGGGAAGTAGTACTGGGAAGTAGCTCTGCACGTGTTGAACTTCTGTGGTTTCAGAGCGGTTTCAGAGTGGTTTCAGACCCCTTTGGGGGGTCTAGCTGACCTTGATGAAAAGAACAATTTACAGACAGAAAAGACTTGAACACAACATACAAGGAAATACATTTAAAGAGCAGAGCAGATAGATAGATAGATAGATAGATAGACAGATAGATAGATAGATAAATAGATAGATAGATAGATAGATAGAGATAAAGCAGCCAACGCGGTCCGGAAGACATGCAGCAGCAGCCCGGAGATGGTGAGCAGGAAGGTGTTTCAGAGTGGTTTCAGACCTCTTTTGGGCTTGTTTTTTGGGTACCCCCAGCTTTGGGAGATGAAAAAAGAAAGAGAAAAGGTAGAGAAAGAGAGAGAGAGAGAGACAGAGAGAGGAAGAGGGAAAGAGAGAGAGAGAGAGAGAGATAGAGAGAGAGAGAGGGAGAGAGGAAGATGGAAGATGGAGACAAACAGAAGGCGAGAGAGAGAGAGAGAGACAGAGAGAGGAAGAGGGAGAGGAGAGAGAGAGAGCGTTGTAAATGGTGAGCAGCGGGGTGTTTCAGAGTGGTTTCAGACCTCTTTTTGTCCGTAGGCTACCTCAGCTTTGGAGAAAAAACAGGAAAGAACGGGAAAAGAAAGAAGAGAAGGGAGAAAGAGACAGAGAGAAAGAAGAAGTCTTGAGACGGTGAGCAGGAAGATGTGTCGAACTGGTTTCAGACCTCTTTTGGGGCCGGTTATGGGGCTACCTAGTTCTTAAGACATCCAAAAGAAGGGACTCAAAACAGATTGTACTTGAAACACATGCGGTCCGGAAAGACGTGCAACGGTCCGGAAAAGCAAGCACTCAAAAAGTACTCTAATTGTAGCCATTGTGGTCCGGAAAGACATGCAGCGGTCCGGAAAAGCAAGCATCCAAAACGTACTCTAATTGTAGACATTACGGTCCGGAAAGACCTGCAGCGGTCCGGAAAAGCAAGCACCCAAAACGTACTCTAATTGTAGTCATTGTGGTCCGGAAAGACCTGCAGCGGTCCGGAACAGCAAGCACCAAAAAAAGTACTCTAATTGTAGATATCGCGGTCCGGAAAGACGTGCAGCGGTCCGGAAAAGCAAGCACCCAAAACGTACTCTAATTGTAGACATTGTGGTCCGGAAAGACCTGCAGCGGTCCGGAAAAGCAAGCACCCAAAACGTACTCTTATTGTAGACATTACGGTCCGGAAAGACATGCAGCGGTCCGGAAAAGCAAGCACCCAAAACGTAGTCTAATTGTAGACATTACGGTCCGGAAAGACATGCAGCGGTCGGGAAAAGAGGATAGCACGAGAGACAGAGAGAGAGAGAGAGAGAGACAGAGAGAGGAAGAGGGAGAGGAGAGAGAGAGCGTTGTAAATGGTGAGCAGCGGGTGTTTCAGAGTGGTTTCAGACCTCTTTTTTGGTCTTAGGCTAACTCAGCTTTGGAGAAAACACAGGAAAGAACGGGAAAAGAAAGAAGAGAAGGGAGAAAGAGACAGAGACAAAGCAAGCACCCAAAACGTACTCTAATTGTAGCCATTGTGGTCCGGAAAGACATGCAGCGGTCCGGAAAAGCAAGCACCCAAAACGTACTCTCTCCTCTCCCTCTTCCTCTCTCTGTCTCTCTCTCTCTCTCTCGCCTTCTGTTTGTCTCCATCTTCCATCTTCCTCTCTCTCTCTCTCTATCTCTCTCTCTCTCTCTCTCTTTCCCTCTTCCTCTCTCTGTCTCTCTCTCTCTCTCTCTCTCTCTCTTTCTCTACCTTTTCTCTTTCTTTTTTCATCTCCCAAAGCTGGGGGTACCCAAAAAACAAGCCCAAAAGAGGTCTGAAACCACTCTGGAACACCTTCCTGCTCACCATCTCCGGACTGCTGCTGCATGGCGTTGGCTGCTTCTATCTATCTATCTATCTATCTATTTATCTATCTATCTATCTGCTCCTTTTTCTTTGGATGGCCTATTTACCACCCTGGTTATCTATGTTTATCAACTCGAGATATTAATATTTAAGATCTAAATCAGATACGGTAGTAGTAGTAGTAGTAGTAGCAGCAGTAGTAGTAGTAGTTGTTGTTGTTGTAGTTGTAGTCGTAGTAGTAGTAATAGTAGTGGTAATGTAGTTGTAGTTGTTGTTGTTGTAGTAGTAGTAGTAGTGGTAGTAGTGGTAGTAATAGTAATAGTAGTAGTAATAGCAGGAGTAGTAGTAGTAGGAGTAGTAGTAGTAGTACTAGTAGTAGTAGTACTAGTAGTAGTAGTAGTAGTAGTGGTAGTAGTTGTAGTTGTAGTAGTAGTAGTAGTGGTAATGTAGTAGTAGTAGTAGTAGTAGTGGTGGTAGTGGTAGTGGTAGTGGTAGTGGTAGTGGTAGTGGTAGTGGTAGTAGTAGTAGTAGTAATAGTAGTAGTAGTCGTCGTCGTCGTCGTAGTAGTAGTAGTAGTAGTAATCAAAATGCTAATTAAAAATAGTACTTGTAATAATGATAACAATAGTACTTGCGCGTACCTTGGGCCGCCCTTGCGCGAAACTTGCGCGATGCAGGTTTTAGACCATGGGAAAAATGCGAGAATAGGTCCTTTACTAAAAACCTTTCTGGGGTTTTTGGACGGCTCCCATATATATATATATATATATATGTCTATGCCAATGAATCACCATTAATCCACATTGATCCACATGGATTACCACATGAACATCCTGGCATTGGTGAAAACCACTTATCCCATTTCACTGAAACGCCCAAGCGCCGTTTCCGGTAATCCATGGGGTAAACTAACATAAATGAGGTATCTTAGCCTCTGGTAACCCATATGCTCCATGTATGGAATATTTACCAACATTTGCCCTAAAAATAACGCAAATGTAGGTAAATATATCATACATGGAGCCTACGGGTAATCTAACAGTTTGCGAACTGGAAAATGGCCAATTTTATAGATTTAGCCTCTGGTAATCTGTTACAGTTTGCGAACTGGAACATGGACCATAGAAATAGATGATAAAAACAAAAAAAAACGATTTTCCATAGTTTTTTGTATGTTTACCAGAGGGTAAAATGCATGGTTGATTTCTTGGAAAATCCCCAAAATAAAAATGGATGATTTGGGGTTCCCCCCACTATTTATGGATACCCGCATTTTTTTTTGACTTTCCGTGCATCCAATTCATCTACCATAACTCGGCCGCAAAACTCGGCCCTTCACCACACTTCACCCAAAGATTCCACCAATGGTTGACAATGTGCCTATCTATGAATGGTGCTATTTCTGAACATCCTCATGTTTGGTGAGTTCCTCATCAACCACGATGACAACAGGATGTAATCATCATTTCTGAGTTATCTGACGAGGATTCCCCAGCCGCAATCTATCGATGTAGCGGCGAAAAAACATTCCTGCGAAGAAACATTCCTGTTCTTGTTGGTAAAAATATCCCAACTAATTAGGAATGTCAACTTCCAGATCTTCCAGATAGATATTTTGGGCCAACAAGAATATTGATGACAATTCCTGCTCTTGATGTTTTTTTTTTAAGCTTTTCAGCCATCTTCATTTGTTATCGCATCTCTTACCCTCTGGTAATTTAACATAGCTATTGAAAATGGTGATTTATAGTGGATTTTCCCATTGAACATGGTGATTTTCCATAGCTATGTTAGTTTACCAGAGGGTATCTTCCTTTATCTCCAACGATGGCGGGTCAAAATCCTTGTATCCGATATCTTTTTCACATCAAAATTTAACCCCAAAAAATGGATGTTAAGCCCCAAAAATGTCATCAAAATGGCTGGTAAGGGATGTTAATGCCCGAACATATGGCGGACCATAGGTTCAAACATGTTTAAACACATCCATACGTTCATGGTGTTTAACCACCCGTTGGTATCTCCCTTTCCAAAGCCATGAACAAATCCCAGCAAGATCCATGGTTTAAATGCCCATTCTTCGTGCTTAAATCCTATTCAGATTGGTTGTTAATCCCATTAAATATCCTTAAATCCCATGCAGGTGACATTAAATCCCATGATTTTTTAGCTTATCTCATTACTGTAACCATCATTAACCACTATTAACCATCATCAACCAGAATCCCAGAAAAAACCAGAGGAAAACCATGACCTATTCAGATCCATGGCTTAGCTCCGCGCCTCGCTGTCGCTGTCGTCGCCCTGCCACCAGGCTGCTCCAGCTTGTCGTCGAGAACTCGCTGGGCTTCTCGGCACCTGAAAAAAAAAATGGGCGTTTAATGATGTTTTAATGGCATTTATCATCGTGTTTCATGGTGTTTAGTGTGTTTGGATGGTTAACTTTGGATAGATCTAGCAAAAATTCAACAGTTTTCTGACAAATAAACCACCTTGGCTATCATAGAAATATACATATTAAAAATAAATATATACATATATACATCATTATATATCTATATATCATATATCATTATATATATATTATATATATATCTATCTACATATCACCTTAGATATCATAAATGCACTGTTGGGGAAAATTGGAGCAACCCCAAAAGTGGCAATGATTTACAAGGGGTACAGTAGTAACCATCTAGCATAGCTGGTGTGGAAAATCATAATGTGCAATCATCTATCAGAATTGGGAGCAAAAAGAAATGAGGCAAAGGCTTTAAAGATTGTCAAGAAAACCATAGTTATCTGAAAACTGTTGATATATGGAGCATACTTTGAAACAGATGAACATTTCCCAAAACTAAAACTGCAAATCAACACATACATGGTTCCAGAATCTGCAAATGAGTTTGTGTACAATACTTGCAAAACACATATGGAGGTTTTTTTCGAATGGGGGGTACCCCCCCAAATCATCTATTTAAAGATGGGATTTTCCATGAAATAAACCATCCATTTCGGGGCCCCCATTTTGGGAAACATCCACATGCAATCACGTTCTTGGTGGAACATATTGTTCGTCTTCGCTGCTTGGAAATCCAACAAGAAGAACACGCGTCTCGTGGTTGGCAACGAGACGAACCGACCAAAGATTCAGCCCTTCACTTGACATGATCTCCGATAAAGGGGTGTATACCCAATCCCATATGCTCCAAGTATGGTATATTTACCTACATTTGGGTTATTTTTAGGGCAAATGTTGGTAAATATTCCATACATGGAGCATATGGGAATAATAAACGCCATTGGGGATGGTTTATATTAATTATCCCATAGTTATCCATTATTGTCCCGATATTATTCCATATTCCACATTCTTCTGGCGAAGAATTTTTGGACGGAAACTTGGGGCGATGGGTGACCTCTCCCAGATAGGCTCTTGAATTCGGGGGATAGCATTTAAGCAGCAACTTATCATCTGGGGGTAAGCCTCCAAATTGAGCAATCAGGGTTTATTCTATTTCGGGTTTGACATTCCCAAAGTAAGATGGTACATGGTTTAGTGCTGGATCTATTCATTGGTGTCCCAAATGGTGAACAGACGTTATAGTGATTCATGAATTGGTGTCCAAAATGGTGAATATCATATGATTATATATATATACATATATTGAATAATCGTGACTATATATATATACATATATATATATATTACAGTATGTCACAATACGGTGAAACCAAGCATATTCAATATTTGAGGAGATGGGATTGTCTCTGCTTTCAGAGTCAGCTGCAAGGTGATACTCTACATATAAGATCATATAAGCTGGCTTTTACAGCCCATGTATGGTTTATATGCTAACATTGGGGGGTATGTTGATGGGATCCATGTTACCATATATAGCAGCACCATGGATTCTATGGGATATATCTACTATAAACATCCATAGTCCCAACAAGGTATTCAACTTGGCTAACCAACTTAGCTAATTTAGCCATCATTGATACATACACTAACTTAAATGAACATCTTTGTTGCCTAAATCCCCCAGCTGTGTTTTGGTGAACAAATCACCAAAGATCCTATCTATACTCCCATGATTTTCCAATAAACAAATCCCCTGAAATCACCATGTTTGCTTTCCAAATCACCATTGTTTCCATGGTTTTTCATGACCATCTTCCTTCAGTTTCACTCGCCAATTCACATAGTTGAGGTGATGTATCACCAACTTCGCTATAACTAGGTCGATTTAATAGTATGGGTTGATTATAATGGGTGAGTTTTCTAGTGGAATTGCATAGTGGAATTAAAATAAAACCCATACAAATCCACTACTCACCTTCTTTTTGGTGCTTGAACCAGCTGAACCGCCATTCTTTTTGGGCCATGGCCTCAAGATTTATGGCAACAAACAGATTCAAAAGAAAAAACTGATCAAAACTGATCAAAATGTCAATCTCGACCCTTGTAATCAGCCTTTCATCAGTAATCAACCTCAACATGGCCATCGGGAAATGTACGTATTCTGTGTACATCGCTCCATTGGCATCTTGAAAGACACATTCTCAATGGGAAATCCAGGACCATATAAGGCCATATTTTCTGGGGATATTCCCTTACATAGGCCTTACATAGGCCTTATATATGGTAGGTATCTCCAATCAATCGGATCCTGAGTCATGGCCATTGACATTCACGGATCACCTCCTGAGTAGCTGTATCCATAGTACCCGGCCTGGTAAACATACAAAAAACTGTGGAAAAATCCACCATTTTGTAGCTGGGTAAATCAACTATACATGGTTATTTTCAATAGCTATTTTGACATAACCAGAGGGTGGTCACCCAAAATCTCCCTGGGGCCCCGTCTCGCTGTCGCAAGGGAGCCGAGACGTCTAGCGGCCTGACCGGACCAGCAATGGGAACTTCACCACGGGATTTTTTGTTGCGAATAGATTGGGATGTCAGCAACAAACCTGTGGATGCCAAATTCACGGTAAATTTTGCAATGTAAAAAAAACATTTCTGTTTACCATGAAAAATGGTGACTTAATGGGATTTCAATGTATGCTAGTGCTCCGTTTTTACCTGCTTCGAACATGTTAATCAAAGCCCATGTTCTCGGAAAGTCCACAGCCGTACAAGCAACAAAAATGATGCGAAGACGGTACCAGGGGGTTGATCCATAGCCATGTGTATTCATATCAGAGAAAAAAAAACATTGGGGGAAATAATTGGTGTTTTTTTCTATGATTTGTGTTATGATAGTGCTATAAATTACTATTAGTGTTATTACTATTATAACACTATTTCATATTCATGATACTGAAATTAAATCGGATTGGTGATACATTACTGCACCCAATGATAAGGACAACAAATTGATAGATTAATTACGTTGTGTTTTTTGTTTTTTGTTGAGGTAAAGAAGGAAATAACTGGGGCAAACCATTGCCATGACTGAACCATGTATATACACATATATATATATAGTGTTATATATATAACTATTAATTCATGGTTGTTGTCTGACTATAGTGGCCCCGTGGATAGCTAAGTTGGTGAACATAGCTAAGCAAATTCTATGGTTTATGGAAAATATAATCATAGCATTCTGGGGGTTATTGACCAACTAAGATCACCTGGGGCCTCACCGTGTACACGTGTATAATCGTCTACATGTGTATATACCCTCGGGTTATTTAACATAGCGACGGAAAATGGTTCATTTATAGATGATAGATATGATGATTTACCTATTAATAGCATGTTGATTTCCAAGTTCGCTACGTTAAATAACCACAGGGGATATATAAAATCCCATCCCCTGTTCATATGAAACACTCCAAGAAAGAAACCACATGACCATAAGGGACCTCTGACAATAATTTGGGTGTTTTTGAGTCCAGCATTTCGGTGTTGACCTTAAACAAAAACAAACATATACTCAAAGCACCCATCCCTAATGTTCCAAACCACCAACCAGATATCTCATTAACCATTATTAACCACTTTATTAACATTGTAACCACCATGGATTTATCATGGATTTATCATGGATCACCCATCCGAGTGGCATCAAATGGGCATCATATTTTGCATGGGAACTCTGAGGCTGAGGTGTATGTGTATAAGTACATTTCCATGATGCATAAAACTATAATATATATATATATGTATATGTATATATATGTATATATATATATATATATATGTATATATATGTATATATATGTATATATATATATATATACATTTGTATCTATATATATAAATATATGTGTATATGTAAATATATATATATAGTATATATATAGTATATATATATAGTAAATATATAGTATATATATATATACATGTATATGTATACATATATACATCATATATATAAGTATAGTCCATATATATATGTATATATATATATATATATTAAATATGTATATATATATACTATATATATATACATATATATATATATATGTATGTAAATATATATGTATATATATAATATATACATATATATATATACTATATATATACTATATATATATATATACGATGTATATATGTATATGCACGGCAGCCTCTTCCCAAGCTGAGTGATGTCCACGAAGTGAAGGGCAAATGGGTATGGCTAAGCGATACAGCAAATCTCCTCCCTTTTCTATGGAACTCGTGCCAACTCAAACTGTCGGGATGACCGCATCACCAAAGATCGTGAAAGGTCTAAGTGTCCAAACACTTGCATGCCACCTATTTGTGAATGTCCTTTCAGTGAACAAAAACCAAACAAAAAGAACCCAACACAACAAAAACCAAAAACAACAATCAGGACTCCGGGGCGTGAACGTGCTTCACGTAGTGTCCGGCGGCCTCGATCCATCAAAGCCAAAGCTTCTTGCGCTGTTTCTTCGGCGGCCTCCATGAGCATGAGGCCCTCATCAGTCATCCCATCTTGTGCTAGCATGCTGAGGTCGGCAAGAGCGTCATCCACGCCACCCTTGCCGTTCTCATCGTCCACATCTTCAAGAGACCAAGCTGAGCCTCGTGATCCATGATGATTGGTCTTGAGGTCGTGCTCAGGCCACTGGTTCCTGAGCTCCTGTGCCACTCTCTCAAAGGAGAAGTCATTCTTCAAAGCTGTCATCACTAGGTTCCGTTCATGTACCTCAAGTCCTGCATCTTGCAGCATCCCTGCACAAAAGTCGGAAGGAGTTCCGCCACTTCCGATGTCCAGGAGTCAGAGGTGTCGTAAGTGCTCCTATGCCATGACTCTTGCCACCAATCTCGGTGATACCAATCCCCCGATTGCCACCATGATTGGTTCCAGCGCCAGTCATTGCCTGAGCCATTCTCTGCCTCTTCATCCTCCGCATCGTGTTCTGCTGGATCTGGTTCTTGCCCTTGTGCCTGATCGTCTTGTTCAGCAGGAGGAGCTGGACTGATAGTACTCATAGAATCACTCGCGCGCTGGCTGCTTCGAGCCCAAGTCCTAGCCGCCGGGGGCGAGAACCTCTTCTGGACGCGGTCCAAGGTCAGACATGCCCGGGCATAGACTTCTGCCTTGCGAGTGATGTAGTCATTCATTGTCTCATTCCTCCTGCGCTTGGTCTGCTTGAAGTACTTCATCATGTACTCTGACATTTCTGTCAGCTGTGGTTGTCCTAGGTGTCGCCTGAGGTGGTCTAGCAGCTTTTGCACCCCGCCTTCATGTGATATCCATCCCGGTTTCTGGGACATCACAGAGTACTCCTGAAACGTAGCTGCATTTCCATCCCAACAGGGGACACCCTCCTTGTTCCGCTCGATTTGAGCTGTTCCCTTCTCATATACTGCCATGTTTTTCTCCAGTGGCCTGGCAACTGGAGATGTTCTGGTCCCTGGTGTCTATGAACCTCAAAGGGCTCTCGCTACCATGCACGGCAGCCTCTTCCCAAGCTGAGTGATGTCCACGAAGTGAAGGGCAAATGGGTATGGCTAAGCGATACAGCAAATCTCCTCCTTTTTCTATGGAACTCGTGCCAACTCAAACTGTCGGGATGACCGCATCACCAAAGATCGTGAAAGGTCTAAGTGTCCAAACACTTGCATGTATATGTATATATATATATACAGGCACTGTATGGCTGATTGCAGGAATATAAAACATATGTATACACATAAATCGAACGTGGCATGTATAAATTATACACCATAGATATGGACTATAGACTATATACATAATATACACTATAAATATCATCACATGTTGCTCCATGTATGCACATACACATGACATATCATATCACAGCGCATCAACAATCCAGCCAGCAGCCCCTGGGCCCTTGGGTTCCGGCTTTGGCCGTAAAGGTGTGGCCGCAAACAAGCGACCTGGGGATACGACACGCCGTTCCCAAACTCCTATCATCTGCTAGTCATGTTAAAACAAAAAAAACAGGTGTATATCTGGTTGGTGGTTTCAACCCCTCTGAAAAATGATGGAGTTCGTCAGTTGGGATGATGACATTCCCAATATATGGAAAAATAATCCAAATGTTCCAAACCACCAACCAAATATAGATGGTTTTTATGGGATCTTAATGGGCTCTATCACTCTCATCACAAAAACTCATATCATCAAAATCATGATCATCCCATTCAGATGTCATGGCGATTTCTGTGGGATTTGGCGAATGGTGCGGATATTAATTAAACCAACACGGAATGATTTGGCGGCCAAAACTTGATCCCCTACCATCTGATTATGGCTAACATAGCCATGAAAATCCCCCAGAAAAATGGAGGTTTCGAGCTGGGAAAATCATCTATTTCTATGGGCCATCTATACCATGGCAAATTGTTAGTCATAACCAGAGGGTAATTCTCCTGATTTCTGAAAGGTTTGACCCGTCCGTAATCATAAACTTTTCTCGTTCAAAACCGGGAAAAAAAACACCATTTTTTGGTTTCCATGGGATTTCCCAGCAAGCCATGGAACTACCACAGTGATTAGGCCAGAAATCCCAGTTATAACTACGAACAAGTCACCCCATGCAAATAGAATGTATTTCATCCCAGTGAAATAACCAGTTATAACTAATTTATTTAATAAATGGTCATCACTGTACCCTCTGGTATATTAACATAGACCCTAGCAGTCATCGGGGTTGGAAGACTAGTTTCCATTAAGAATGGGTGATTTTCAGGGTCTATGTTAATTTACCAGGGGGTAACTGACCTGGAAACAGAGGACCTATTCTCTCCGATAAACCCCAAGCTAGATAGCCAGCACATGTGGGTGAGATTCGGTGAGATATAATACAAGACCATGTCAAAAAAGCAAACAACAACCTTGCACTACTAAAAGATGTTAGAATATCTTGGAATCATGATTATCCATGATTATTAGCATGATTATCCCATTTAATACAGTTATGGCCATTTACCAGTTATAACTACTAACAAAACCCCATTTATAGAATGTATAATCCCAGTTATAACCAGTTATAACTAATAAATGGTCATCACTGTATCCAAGTTGAGCACATTTTTGGGTTAGTTTTGGCAGATTCTGAGACCCCCGGACGTGAACTCTTTGTGTCCCTCGTGCTCCTGTCCGCCTCAGTGGACGAATTGATTTCGGTAGGTCACACCGGTCTCCTTGTTGTTGCGGAACCGGCTGAACCCATTGAATTCTCAACAAAAGCATCTCAGAATGTGTAGAAATACGTAGAATCTGAAACTCTTGTTAGTCAGGATCCATCAACATGAGTAGACGTACCGAACGTTTGAGGCAACATACTGATTTTCATAAGCACTTTCAAGGCACGATGTGCAAAATCCATGTTTTGTTTTCTTTTCCGTTGACTCAGTAGGCCCAGTGGCTTGACTTCAAGGTACTAGCCCCAGATGTCGTTTCCGTGCCGGGATCATGGCAGGTTACCATCCAAGTATGGGATATATTCTGGGAAAAGTAGGCTACAACCCTATGGTCACGCCATCACGTGCCATCACCATGCCTGACGTGGGCTACCCTCCAAAACATAAAAATGATGGGTACTATGAAATATCACCGTGCTTGTGGTTTAAAATTCAGCCATTCATCGACCATCCTGATTCACTTGGTCTCACTTCAACCGCAAATTTCCTGTATGCACATCCCAGTTAGTATGTGCCTAACAACCATGATTCTCATTAAAAACAAACACAAACTGATAACCAGAGGTGCATGTATAAATATATGTATTATATATGTTTTTTTTAATCAGAATCACTTATTAACGAGTTTTTTATACACTAACCATATATTTATCGCACAGATGCTCTATATATAGATTGGTTCATGGCCATCGGGCCATCGGGCCATCGGCTCGGCTCGGCCCCATCCCGTGTTCCCAGAGTTCCCAGACTCCCAGCGCTGGTGAGGACAGGTCGCGGCGGAGGGAACTCCACCTCTTCGGGACCAGAAGCGATGCGTGGTGCGTTGCTGCTTTCGATGGATGGTTTGGATGATTCAAACACATTGCAATATCCAATAGTTCAATTATTTGTTATTCAAACACATTGTACATTATTGGGACATTATTACTAATGGATGATTAATCTAATTACTATTAGGACATTAATAACAATATGGTTTCGATTAATGGATGATGGGACATTATTACTATAGTTAAATGTTCCACTAAATTATATCCAAGTATATTAATTCAAACACATTGTTAATTATTCTAATAATCCAATTATGTAATATGACATTGCAACATCCAATAGTTGAATAATATGTAACTGTTATTCCAATCATTATAATAGTGTAACAATGATTTTATAATCCAATGATGTTTGAATATTGCCACTTGGATTAATGGAGAAGTGTTATTATTAATACTTGTATTGTGCCACCGTTATTGTGGATGATCGAAATAAGATTCATGGCACATCCAAAGACATTAATACAACAACAGTGGATGGATGATTCAAACAAACATGTGCCACTGTACCTGTATTAAAGTATTAAAGCAGATTAATTTCATTAAAACATCATCACCCAAGATTGAAACTGTATATTGATCATAATATGTTGTTATAAAAACGTATTACCTCGTTGCATGTTTTGTCTTATAGTTGATGACAATACAGTTATAAATACTATATAAAACGATTTCTGATACAGATATTTTTTTAATCTAGGTAGGGTTCAAATACATCATGCAACAGGCGCACTGAACAACTCGGAATCATTTATATATCTGGTTGGATAACCTTTTGATTGGGTAAGTTTAGGTCTCAACAGGGTTTAATCTCACACTGACCCAAATTCATATACACCTGGTTGGTCCACAAAATTGTTATCTAGTCAATCATATATGTCCAAAACTAATGGGCAAAACCAACGATCATGAACCATCATGAAACCATATTGGTGGTATACCTACCCCTCTGAAAAATATGAGTTCGTCAGTTGGGATTATGACATTCCCAATATGTGGAAAATAAAATTAATGTTCCAAACCACCAACCAGCATATTACATGTGTCCTTGGTTGAACACCTTGTTGTTCCTTGGAAACATATGCACTCAATCGTCCATCCATCCAACCCACCCAACCTGGACCGGGTATCGCCTTGGAAGCTGATGGAGAACCAACAAAAAAATGCCATGTGGAATGGGTGTGGTTCAATTTGGGGTATAAAACCAACCAATTCAGAATTCATGTTCTTGAATCTATTTTTGGCCAATTTCCACCATACATTTTACACTTGTTTTTCCCCCAAACAAACCGAAGTGGTGACGGATCAAGGCCTTGGTCCGGGGCAACACATGAAGGAAACCGACCCCAAGTTTCTGCGATACCAAAAAAGACAACAAACAACCAACATAATGAGGTGTTTGGTGAGATTTGCAACGCAAACATGTTTCCTACAGTTATGGCCATTTACCAGTTAGAACTACTAACAAAACCCCATTTATAGAATGTATTTCATCCCAGTTATAACCAGTTATAACTAATAAATGGTCATCACTGTAAACATCTTCAATTCCAGTTCTCAGTTACTTTTTATGGTGCCAACCGTTTGTCTTTGCGTCGAAGAACATGCAAATACAAACGGTGAACCGGGGTCCCCAAGATAAGTTGCCTTAGTGGCTTAACTATGGTTGATGGTAGATATAACTATAGTCTGATTGATGTTAATGGGGTTTATAAACCAACTTTTAACTGGGGGGCACCATCCTGTAGGTGATTAATGGGACAGTCTTAGGAGATTAGTGTGATACCAATGGGAAACATAGTACCATTAATTTAATAGGGATAATAGTGGGATACTAATATTTCGAACAATGATGATCAAAGCCTCTCCAAGTATTGCATTGTGTCTTGTGCTTTCCAAGACGAAACAATTGCCTGCCCTCCAGATCCTGTTCCTGCGAAACTTTTGCGACGGGCATCCCCGACCAAAAAACATGCGAAAAAAACATGTGGGCCACGCGTGAAATTAAATGTTATAAGTATATCTACCATAAACCTTAGTTAAAGTATGTTAAAGTCATAGTTATATCTACCAGTACCATAAACCAAAGGAAATATGGTATGCTGAGATATAAACCACCAATGATTTGCTATGATTTGATGTTTTAGTTTGTGTTGTGGTCACGGCCGGGAATCTGTTTCCACAGGCACGAGAAGAAATATCACCTATGTCGTTGGGAAGGCTGCTTTGGCTGGAAACAACAATCGCGCATTTTCCGAAGCACAGTGTGCGCGTTGAACTATGATGCTTTTTTTGGTTCCGTTCTTAAAGTTGAATCTGATCGGTGGTTTCAACCCGTCTGAAAATATGAGTTCGTCAGTTGGGATGATGACATTCCCAATATATGGAGAGTCAGAGTCAAAATCCATTCATGTTCCAAACCACCAACCAGTTGAAGTTGATTGGTTGTTGGAAATGCCATTTGTGGGAGACCTCGCCGTTCTGCCACTACACCCGACGGCAACCAGGGCAACCTGACCCTGCCATCGCTGGCCTTTTTGCACAGCAGGGCTCGCTGAGCTGTAGCCACCTGCAGGATGTAGGGCGAAAAATAGCGGCCAGGTTTTGAATTCCATGTATGGATGTATGTGTACCTGTCTGTGTATAGATATAACACCTAATTATATATATAATTCAAAATTATATATATAATTGAAAATATATATATATATATATAATATTTATGTATAATCACTGACTATTGCCTGTAACAATATGTTTGTTTACGTGTGTTGTATTTTTTGGGCGAGGAACACTGAAAAGGGCATCAACGTATCCTCTTTACCCTTCCAGATCAGGTCGAATCAGCGGTTTGGCACCATCGGCATTGGTCAGTCATAACTGGTCAATCACTGCAGTTATGGTCAGAAATACCAGTTATAACGAATAGAATGTATAATCCCATTTATAGAATGTATAATCCCATTTATAGAATGTATAATCCCATTTCTACTAAGAAACCCCGTTTATAGAATGTATAATCCCAGTTATAACCAGTTATAACTAATAAATGGTCAATCACTGTGTTCATCCCATGAAAAAAATGTTAACATTGATTTATGGTGGGATTAATGATTGGAGCGTGGCTTCACAAATCTAACGGATCATGAACGTGACATATTTGTTATTAACGTTGATTTAAGCCATTACAATTGAAACTCATGACTCTGGTAAATTGACAGTTCGACCCTGAAAACAACCCATTCTTCGTGGACAGTGGAAAAACTAATCTTTCAACCCCTATCTGGCAGGGTATATGTTAAATTACTGGAGACTATACTTCCCATGATATTCCCATGATATTCCCGAAGTCACGCAGCCCATGGTTTCTTTTGTCCGCCGATTTTGCGACAAAGTTCGCCACCAGCTTCGCGAAACCTTTGGGATCTTCTTCGTGGGCGATGTGACCACGGCCCTGCGGGTAGTGATGGACTGAAATAACTAGAATCATGGGATTCATATGGACTTTTTTTTGGATTATAATCGCCAAAGTCCATATGAATCATATGAATCCATATCTGGTTGGTGGTATACCTACCCCTCTGAAAAATATGAAAGCCAGTTGGGATGATTATCCCATATATTAAATGGAAACTAATCCCAATGTTTGAAACCACCAAGCAGAATATTTATAAGGTGATTTATTGTATTTACCATCTGGTTATTTAACATAGCCATGGTGATTATCACCATTTTTAAGAACGGTAAACCATCTATTTAAATTCTATGGGCCCATCTATACCATGGCAAACTGTTAGTCATAACCAGAGGGTAACTATGGAAAATGGGAAAACCATGGGAAAACTCTGGGAAAAGCATTGGATAGCATGGTGATTTCCTGAGAAATATACGGATACCCCAAACCATGGCTCAACGTTGGAAATCATATGGATTTGATCCGGGAATCATTTCTGGCAGGTGATCATCCAATAGACATGGTGGGATTTAAGCGACCAAACATGGAGGTTTTGCCATCCAAAAATATGGGAGGTTGAGCATGTTTAAACCTAATGAATAATGTCTAATCAATGAATAATGGATATGAATATGATGGTATATGATGGTTTGATTAAGTGGATATTAAAAACTAATGCTTGATCATTACAGTTATGGCCAGAAATACCAGTTGTAACTACTTATATATAACCCCATTTATAGAATGTTTTTCATCCCAGTGGAATAACCAGTTATAACTGTTATAAATGGTTGATCATCTGGTTATTAACCAGTTTTAACTAATAAATGGTATAACTAAAAAATAGATGGATATTAAACTAATGGTTGATCAGTAATAATGGGTTAAACCATGTGAATATGATTCGATTGGTTCGTGGGACTGACGCCTGAGGGATATTCAACCATGGTTTGTTCGTGTAAATTGATCACCAATAATAGATACTAATGGGATTAATATTGTGATATAACGGAAATGATATATAATTTCACTGGAAATAGAAGTAACACTAAATAAAATGGAAACACGGGTTTGCCAAGAAACAAGCCATTTACACCAGCTTTTTTTGTTGCAGTAATGCCGGTATAACCACCGAATAGCAGGGGTGATGGGGACATAGCACCAACCAAATGTGTGATATGTGGGAGAAAAGTCGGACAACAAGCGAATTCGTAATTTAACAAACAAAAACGGAACACAAACCATCAAGTGAAATTATCATGTAACCAATCAACATGAGATGAAATGAGGATTTCGCTAGATCAATGATTTGTATAGATCAATCGTGCTTGAAAAAGAACAGCTGCTATCCCATCTAATTTACCTGTTGGTTCTTCACATGTTTTGTTCATCAAAACCCTCTAATTTGACCACAATCAACCATCTACCATTCACCATCTATAGTAATTTATCAATTAATCTACCATCATTCTAAAGGGTAGACTAATGGTGATGTTTTTGATAGATTAACCGATTACCCATTTATCAGTTCACCTCTCTTTTTTGATCAACCAATCCCAGATGCGAACCATGCTGCTGGATTACCTACATTTACCCCCAAAATGGCGAGAACATGTAGGTAAATATTCCAGCACCATGGTTCGCATATGGCTATGTTATCCATGATAAAATATATGAAATGTGAAAAAAACAAATAGAGATTTATGTTATCCAATTACCATTTTACCCCCAAAATAGTAGACATGGCCTCCATTTGGGAATGAGTGGATGATGGCCTCCATCATCTGGAGATCGCAGCGCAGCAAGCTCTGCAGATCTTTGCTTCGGGCCAGCGGCACCACTCGATCCTGGCAGGCGCACGGGTAAACCTGTGCACCTGTGCAGAGAATAGCTATATAAACCAGGGTGCTTTTGTTGGATGAATGATGAGTTGGTCTTTCTTCAATACTCTTGCATGCTTCCATGTGCTTTCAACATAGATCCGATCGTCATGTGGCACAGTTGTGCTCTTCATACCCAATCTGCTTAGAATTTCCGTAACGGTTGGTTTCCTCTCCGCACCGTTCACTGTGTAAGGCTTAAACATTACCCATGAGCTGGGGGATGGGTCAAGCTACCAACCGTACCCCTTCTGTTCACATCAAAATAGCTGGGATTGATGTTAATCCCCCTAACAGATGGCATTTATAGGCATTGTTCCATGGCCATACGTAATGTATACATATTATATATATATATATTATACGTATGTATCAAACTGGGTATATCCCATGTAAAAGTGGGTTGCCCATATGTAGGTGGGTTGTTACCATGGCGCCATGGACATATCCCATGAAAAAGTGGGTTGCCCATATGTAAGTGGGTTGTTACCATGGCGCCATGGACATAACATATCCCATGTAAAAGTGGGTTGCCCATATGTAAGTGGGTTGTTACCATGGTGCCATGGACATATCCCATGAAAAAGTGGGTTGCCCATATGTAAGTGGGTTGTTACCATGGTGCCATGGACATAACATATCCCATGTAAAAGTGGGTTGCCCATATGTAAGTGGGTTGTTACCATGGCGCCATGGACATATCCCATGTAAAAGTGGGTTGCCCATATGTAAGTGGGTTGTTACCATGGTGCCATGGACATAACATTGGTTTCTGGAATTCTAGCAGCGCAATGAATTCCAGGGGCCCTCATTCACCTACACAAATCCCACAAAACCCAGCCAGTCTCCTGAGCTCATCCGGCCCTGTCTGACAATGGGGACCCCCAAGAGAAAACATGTTGTTTTGGGGAATGTGATATGATGGTAAACCCTGGGATTTGGGGTATACAGTACTATGTTCAATCCCGTCTTCGCGAATAACGACATGAATGACATGAACCCAATCACCAGCCCACAGCGCCGAGAAGAAGTTCCTGATCGCCCGTGATGATCAGCACGCGCAAGTTCCCTTCTAGAGATGCCTCACAGCGTCAACTGGACGGAACACAAGACAGTAGGTCCGATGGACAAGACATATCATGGCCAGTGCATTTTTCTAATGGTATATTAGTGCAACATTTTCTGGGGATATTGATCACAATATAACATGTATATTTCCAAATACATGGATCATATCCCAATATTGTTTTTTTGGCTCAATATAAATCGGTGTAAGAAACAAAACCATAGCTGTCAGAAACAAAACCATAGCTGTTACCCATCCAAGATATCCAAGGTCTCCCGAATCGCCAAAACATGGAAAGTGCCGTGAGTCAATGGCCATTTCAGGAAGAACAAGTGGAGGTACCTACCATATATAAGGCACTTTTTTAAGGCCTATCTAAGGGAATATCCCTACAAAAGCGTGATCATCCCCCTTCCAGCTCACATAGGTCGTAGGGACAAAAAATTGTTGCAGGAAACACATGTGCAAAACCCACGAGAAATGCCGGGCATTTAGCTGACTTAGCTAAGTGACTTATAATCACTTACCCTCGAGGATTTCACGTTGGACCTAAGTCCACTTATAACCCAGCCAACCGTTTACAAGTCAAGTATAACTTCGGCTACACTTATACATGACTTAGGTTGGACATAGCCCAGTTGTAAGTGCATATTACATGGTTGTAAGTCCACTTGAGCAACTTATAAGTGAACTTGTAACTCAGCCAAGTTTGAAAAGCACCAAAGCAGAAATGGAAAAACACGATTGTTTTATGATGGTTCATGGGAATATACCATGACTGGTTGGTGGTATACCTACCCCTCTGAAAAATATGGGTTCATCAGTTGGGATGATGACATTCCCAATATTTGGAAAAATTAAAATCATGTTCCAAGCCACCAACCAGATGATGGTTTCGGGATATCATGGGGATATCATGGGACCCTCTGGTGAACTAACAGTTTGCTTTTGAAAATGGCCCAGTCGAAATAGTGGATTTACCCATTAAAAACATGTTGATTTTCCATAGCTATGTTAGTTTAACAGAGGGTATCATATATCCATAAATATGGGATTATTGGGTATAATTGACTAACCTTTTTCAATCTGGGTCAACTGTAATATTAACCTGAAATGTTGGGCCATCTGGGGATGATTCCCCTAAAATCAACTATTATTCCAGTGAGGGAACACAATGAGGTCGTTATAATTTACCCAGATGTTTGTATGTTTGTCATTTCCTCTTTTTGTTCCATGTATTGATATATTGGCTGATTTATTATAATTCACCAACCTGAAATTATTGATCATTTTATGTCATTCAAGAATGCCTTCCAACCAGGATCTTAGGTGTTTAATTCATCATGTATCCCCATGTTTGTCGCTTAAATCAGTTAAAACCCAACATTAAGAAAAAAAATGTTTGGCGATTAAATCACAACATTTCTGTTGGCGATTTATGGCTCCCAACTTATCCCCTTTTTTTCCATGGCTAAATCCCCACATTTCTTGGTGACATCACCCAAGTTCCACGGGTAAAATCACCGACTTTTACCAGTGGAATCCACCGATTTTTCGAGCTACTTCGATCAGCTCGTGCAACACCAATCCGTCCTGCTACCGACGGTCGAATACCACCGATTAGACCATAGTCCGGGGCAGAAAAAACCCATGGTTCAGAAGGGGTTCTAGCCATTAAACTAGAAATAAATCGTTCTTGTTGGTTAGGAATGGTTATGAATGTTGTTTGATTACTAGTTATGAATGGTTACAGTTGATGTTTAATGTGGCAAACCCAATGCCATAAATTGGGTATGCCCTTGGCAATGGGATGATGTTAAATGACCCCCTCAGTCATGGTTGGTGAATGGACTGTTTATAAACGGTGAATGGGGTCCCCAAGATAAGTTGCCTTAGTGGCTTAACTATGGTTTATGGTAGATGCAACTATAGTTAATTGATGGTAATGGGGTTTAGAAACCAACTTCAACATCCTGTACATAAATTCTTTTGTATGGTTAGCCACTTGCGACGGGATGGCAGGGCCCTGATGGTCAGAGTAACATGTACTAAAATTCATCAGGATTTTAGTGAAATATTCCTTAGTTATAATGACTTGACTTGAGAGGGGGAACACGAAAGGTAGGTAAGCAAGAAAGGAACCGAAGAAAAAATGAAGGGGAGAGGGGAGGGAAAAATACATAAAGTGGAGTCTGGTAAAAGCGACGCGGCCATTTTCTTTCCAAAAATATGAAGGGGAGTCTGGTAAAAGCGACTGAAAGGCTTCGGCGATGTGGTTGGGGTTGGTGGTGGTTGTGGTGTTGGTGGTGTTGGTGGTGCTGGTGGTGTTGGTGTTGTTGGTGTTGTTGGTATTGTTGTTGTTGGTGTTGTTGGTGGTGGTAGTGTTTCTGGTGTTGTTAGTGTTGTTAGTGTTGTTGGTGTGGTTGGGTTTGTTGGTGGTGTTGGTGTTGTTGGTCGTGTTGTTGGTGTTGGTATTGTTCGTGTTCGTGTTGTTGTTGTTGCTGCTGTTGTTGTTGTTGTTGCTGTTGTTGTTGTTGTTGCTGCTGCTGTTGATGGTGTTGTTGTTGTTGTTGTTGTGTGTTGTTGTGTGTTGTTGTGTGTTGTTGTGTGTTGTTGTGTGTTGTTGTGTGTTGTTGTGTGGTGTTGTGTGTTGTTGTGTGTTGTTGTGTGTTGTTGTGTGTTGTTGTGTGTTGTTGTGTGTTGTTGTGTGTTGTTGTGTGTTGTTGTGTGTTGTGGTGTGTTGTGGGGTGTTGTGGTGTGTTGTGGTGTGTTGTTGTGTGTTGTTGTGTGTTGTTGTGTGTTGTTGTGTGTTGTTGTGTGTTGTTGTGTGTTGTTGTGTGTTGTTGTGTGTTGTGTGTTGTTGTGTGCTGTGTTGTGTGTTGTTGTGTGTTGTTGTGTGTTGTTGTGTGTTGTTGTGTGTTGTTGTGTGTTGTTGTGTGTTGTTGTGTGTTGTTGTGTGTTGTTGTGTTGTTGTTGTGTTGTTGTGGTGTTGTTGTGTGTTGTTGTGTGTTGTTGTGTGTTGTTGTGTGTTGTTGTGTGTTGTTGTGTGTTGTTGTGTGTTGTTGTGTGTTGTTGTGTGTTGTGTGTGTGTTGTGTGTTTTGTGTGTTGTGTGTTGTGCGTTGTGCGTTGTGCGTTGTGCGTTGTGCATTGTGCGTTGTGCGTTGTGCATTGTGCATTGTGCGTTGTGTGTTGGTGTTGTTGTTGTTGTTGTGGTCGTCGTTGTTGTTGTTGCTGTTGCTGTTGCTGTTGGTGTTGTTGTTGTTGGTGTTGGTGTTACCCCTGCAGCGTTTTTGCTCGGTTCCGTAGTGGCCGAAAATCGTCAAATCGGTGGTGTTTTCGCGTGTTTTTGCAACTCTCGGAGCAAAAAACACCGTAAATACCGATGTTTTTGGCGGGTCGGAAGCCCAAAACCACAGTATTTACGATGTTTTTTGCCTCTGGTAGTAAAAAGCACGGTATTTACAGTGTTTTTTGGCCAGCACCTAGCAAAAACACTGGTATTTACGGAGGTTTCACCATGTAGCAAAATGTGGTTTCTTGATCCAAAAAGAACAAAAATACTGTAAATTACAATGTTTTGAGTCTGCTCTTAGGGTGCGTGGGAGGTGTGGAGGGGGGGGGGTTACTAAAATGACTAGCAATCTCCTGAAGAATCAGGTAACGGGGCTGGCCGCCCTCCCCTTTACTTCGTAAAGTAAAACTCAAGGTGGCCCCTCTGGAGCTACCTTTCGTGATGTATGGATTATTATTAATCGTAGTTGTCACGGTTGATGATTCAATGATTAACCAGCTTCCATCACAATCCTTTCATTGAAACAATCCTTAGTTAGAATGGATTGGTATATGGATTATTACTATTTTTCGTAACTGTTATGGTTGATTATTCATCTATTAATAATGAACCATCATAATCCTTTCACTAAAATTGCAGTTTCATGATAAACCTTTTATATACCGGTAAATCACAATATTTACGGGTAAAATATGATTTTTGCCCAACAAATAGCAGTTCTGCTTTTGAAGTCTACATATTTGTGGTTAGACAGTTTGACTAACCAGATCTTGTTGGTCAACCGCTTGAGTTTCTATATGTCTGCTAATATATGCATCATGTGGTGAAAACAATAATAAACCATCCCATTTTTGATGCTTTATACCACCTATTCATTTTGATTTTGGGGGATTGTTTATTATTGTTTTAACAACATCATGCATATTGTATACATTCAAATTTGATAAATGATCTGGTGGTTGAATTCCATTTTCGGGGTATCCAAGACACGCAGTGTGAATGAGTCGTATCGATGTTCTCATTCCTTTCTATGATACCCAGTAATGTAGTAATACGGCCCACAGTACTTCGTACTAGTCATTATGTATATTTTTTTCACAAGGAATCATGGTTCATCATACATGTCATCATTTCTATTGCAACATTTGTGTGGGTATCTGCGCAAGCTTGAATCCAACCCATTATTTTGTTAGGATGATCAATATGGTATCAATATTATTGGCTAGATTGTTGAAATATTATTTCTGTTGAATCCAACCCACCAAATGTTTCAACAATTGAAATTTGGATGATCAATTCATGTAAATTCGGCAAACCACCCCATGTTTGGTAGCTGAAACTTCACATTTTCGGGAAGAAAGCAGGCCTCCTTGGCCACTGGTGCCACCTACTTTGCTACTGGTGCCACCTACTTTGCTAAAGTTGATTGTTCTAAGTAGGATAGGGGTTATCAGTTCATCTCAGTTCACAATTTACCCCCGGACTTTGTGAAGTTGCTTCCCGCAACAACCAAATAGAACATTGTCAGTTGGTTACAAAATGCGTTCATACACCCGTTATATCCCATATCTTGTTTGCCAAGCGCAATGCAATTCACACAACCCAAACAAACTGCACGCAACGGCAAAGAAAAAGAATGGACCACAGCCATGCCATTCAGCCGACTGGGCGTTGATGGCCACCGCCTCGCCCGTATCCAAAAACTTCACATTGACATCAATGTCAGCACCATGCAGTCCAAGATTAACTGCCGACGCAATCCCAACCATGGGCAATAAAGTATGAGCAAAATGCATTTTTTTTTAACATGGTACCCACCTGTTTTGATCCAAAACTTAACGTGATGCGAATTGACGTGCCTGAATCCAAACACTCAGTGCACTCTCTAAACAAGGATTCATCCATACGGGGAATTTATCAAACTTGTGATGGGTTCATCACCAAATCTTAGAATATAATACATGTTCGTCGAATTGGATAGGTGATGTTTTTGCAGTCATATTAAGAAAAAACATGGTGCCGGGCATCTGAGAGGTTCGCGATTGCTGTCATTTTCCAAAGGTTCTCGAGGGGAACATCGAAAAGGGGAAACAAAAAACAAAACTTTGGTTTCATTAGAAACATCATCATTTCATCATTACAATCATCATCATCATCATCACCACCATCATCACCACCACAACCACCACCATCATCATCATCATCATCAAATCATCATCATCATCATCATCATCATCATCAAATCGACACATACAGTAGCGTAGAATGACGTATGCGTGGAAGTCCAAGAGAACAAACAGTATAGTGTAGCATGAAGTGCCAATGACGTTATTAGCCACCCAACCCCACCCCACACCACCCCACCCCCCACTGAATTTAACGTTCATAGTATGATGCAAACTGTGACAACATTCGCGAGCTTCTCACATGCCCGGCAACCAAAAACTAGTACGAAATTACCAGTCCCAAGCTTCATCAACCAACTCAAAGCAGCTGGGAACAGCACAAGTGGTGATATGTATCCACGTTCTATGGCAAAAGCAAAATCTGCCCCCAAGTTATTTTGGTCAGAAAATTGTCTGATTCTGACTTTTTTCTAAGGTTTCCCCATTCTTTCCCATGGTTTTCCCCTGAGTTTTCTGCATTTTCCCCCCAGCTTTCCAAATCTGCTGGTCCTCCATGGTGATGAGGCGCGCGGTGACGAAGTTTGCCAAGCCCAGGGCCCAGTGCTCCGACAGACTGGGCCAACCTCGCGCGGCTTCGCCAGGGCTTCTCCAATGAGGGTTTCACATGTAATTTCCCCTAAAAATCCCATTGAAACATTGAATGAAAACATGATTTTTAATGAGGAGTCTAATATGTTCAATGGGAATTTAAGGTGATTTAGTGTGGGATTTTCCGGCCAAAATCCAAAGGATTTTGTTTGATGGGATGTGATTGATGTGATTATATGTTAATGGGATTTAAATGGGGTTGTAATGGATGTTTATAGGAAGTAAAATGGGATTCTGTGCTGATTGTTTAGTAGAATTTCACTGGGAGTAAGTTGATTTTAATGTTTTTTCTTGTGGATCTTAATATTGGTTTAGTTGGAGTTTACTAGGATACTAAGGTGATAGCTAAGTTGGTGAACATAACTCCAATTTCACTGTTATGATAATAAATAATGATGCATCAAAACTAGTTGATGGGAGGTTATAAATGTAGTAACATAACTGGGCGGGAACCGTCTTGAGTCAAACTATTTTTCTGGATCTATAAACGCCCATGCGCTATACAAACTACAAACTGCATTGTCCAGAAATGTGCGGTAAAAAGAGTATCTTCTTTGTTTCAACGAAACATATTGCTTGAGCATAAAAAACAACTTTCATCTCAGACGTACAACGAACCCAAAACCTCAAATCTCAATTTTGGTTGGTTACAAGTCAGGGAATTCCAACATATTCCCCAGATAATTAACATCTATGTGCCACTTGTTTGTTCACTCCGCTAAAAGACATGTGCTTTTTCTCCTGGGAATGTGCGTTGTCCACCAAATTCGGAGAACTGAAGGTTCCCTCAGCTACGACTTTTCCGCCCAGAAACGATAGCGCAGCACCTGCAATCGCGCCCGTTCCTCATCCATTGGCGCCGCCATGGCCAAACCTCGCTGCCAGAAACGCCTCGAAGACAGTGGGAGAAGGGGAATTCCACAGGGTGTCATTTGTGGTGAATATGGCGGATATGGGTTTTACACATTGCGATTATAGTCCTATGTATGTAAATATATATATATATATATATATGTGTTATATGTATATGTACATATATGTATATATATATCATGGTAAATGTTAAAAAAAAATCACTGAACTGAATTAAGGCCATTTGGGGGTGATTTCCCTTACTAAGCATGATTTCCAGTGAGGTCGCAGTGAGGTCGTTATAATTTACCCAGAGATATAAATAAATATATATATATATATTTGAAACAATATTGAATATAGAATTAGGAACATCAAAAATAGGGGATGGGTCAAGTCATGTCTGCATCAACGTGTCCATGTTTTGGGGCAAACGTCAGTGGTGACCTGCAAACATGTTGCAATGCGATCCAGGCACATCCTCACCTATTAGTTTGTTTAAATATTTACGACTGGCATGTATGTGGGTTGTATTATTCAAACACAATAATATTGGTCCATATATATATATATATACACATAAAATATATGTAATTATATATATATATATATTGATTTTACAAAATACAAATATACATACATAGATATATACATATCGATCTCATGTGATACTGTCTGTATGCAAAGTACACACATTGACTCAATGCACCAACATCGATGACTAAATGCCTTGGCTAAGTCCGTTCCCAAACCCCCGCAGTTGGGCCATTGCTGTTGCCTGCTGTAGGTGAGCCCTGGCAATTGCAACACCAAACGCAGCACTGTCCTCTGCCAGCGCAGCGCCAATGCCGTGACCTCGTTACCCAAAAAATCCGAAACCAATATGTTGTTTCAATGGTAACTTGAGGGTTCACTGGTTATAGTTTTTAAACTATAAAAAAATTCACTGGTTATAAACTTCAATGTTTATAACTCAGCAAAATTCAAGTTATAGTTTTTCAATCTGGCCTGAAATTTTCAATTAGACATGACTAGAAACATGCTGCTTATACTGCGAGTTCAAACTCACCAAACTGCCCTGCGATCGTTGTTTCAGTGTGAAACTAGCATTTTTCCAAAAAAGGTCATGCGTGGTTAAATCGAACAAATGACCGCGCATGCACTTTGACACAATATTTTTCAAACCGGCGCATGTGCCTGAAGGCAACTTCACAGTCAAGAAGCACTGTTGATTAACAGTTTTGGCCCGTGTTGGTTGCAACTGGTGTTTGTCTCAAACAAACAAGAACAGAAAGAAGAAACAGAACAAAAACAATAAGCACGGCAACCGGAAAAAATCCGAAGAACAGGAACAACAAAGACGAGAACGACGAGAGGGACGAGAACAAGGGGAACAACGAGAACAACAACAAGACCGCTGGGATACAGAAACCAAAGCGACAACAATTAAGCTGCAAACAACACACACCACAAAACAATTTGCCAGGCTGGCGTGGCTCGCACACAGGCGCGTGGGCCCAGCCTGGTTTGACAGATCCTTGCTGTTGTGTTTTTAGCTGAGCGTTCCTCTCCGGCAACTTTCGCCATGCTGGCTTTCTTTTCACGCCGGAGGGTGTAGCCAGCCTGGCTTTCCAAGCTCTGTTTGTTATGCCTTTTCGTTGAACACTTCTGCGTTTCTCAACCCTGGGCTTTGCTAAGCGCGTTGTTGTTTAGACCTTGTTGCCGGGCTGGTTGTGTTCGTACGCCGGAGCGTGGAGCCAGCCTGGCTTTTGGATCTTTGCACGTGTCTCCTCACTTTCTGCTTGTACTCTGAGCTTTCCTAGCCAGGTTCTTTTCGGGTTCTTTACGCCGGGGCGTGCAGCCAGCCTGGCTTTCCATGCCCTTTACTTGTTGCCTTTTTCGTTGACCGTTTTCGCTTTTTTTTAAGACCCTCAGTTTTATTAGCATGATATTGTTCACACCTTGTTGCCGGGCTGGCTGTGTTCGCGCGCCGGAGCGTGGAGAACACAGCACCGCTTTCTGCATCCATTTGCCAGTCTGGCTTGGCTAGCACGCCGGAGCTTGTAGCCAGCCTGGCTTTGCAAACCTTCTATTTGCTGCCCTTTTCATCCTTTTCCAATTGAACCTACGCACGTTTTCAACCCTGGCTTTGCTTGCGCGTTGTTGTTGCAACCAGCCCGACCTTCTGGATCCATTTTCCAAGCTGGCTGGCTTGCACGCCATGGATCGATTACACGGGAGGTGATAACCAACTTATTTATTTGTATATATACATATATCATTTTTCAGTGCCAAAGTCGCAATCAATAAACTTTACATGATCCCGTCGCCAAAGCTATACCCAATTCCAAAAGCCTTTTTGGGAAGGGATTGTGGAATTGGGTTTGCTACATTGTTGTTTGAATCTCTACCCTCTGTTAAACCAAAGTAGATGCAAAAACCACCCAAAAAGGTACAGTAGATGAATTTCGCTGAGAATCCATTGGCAAATGTCCTACTTGAACATAACCCAACTATTGAGCCATACTATCTCCAACAAATACTTTTTCAAGTAATGTTCAAAAACTCCATGGCCGGACAGTTGTACCAACCCCTGGAGAATGTGAAGACAATGTCGACATGTCTCTTATATGAAACATACCACCTGGCTTAATCCAGATTCTGACCCGGTATGGGAACCCAATTATAGAATGGTAGCATGGGGTTGGCTCAGGTAATTGGGAAACTATCAAGTTTGCCACCCTTCCGCCCTTCACTCCCCATTCAACGGGAAATAAATTATGGAAATCTAAGATACCCATAGCTTAAGGCTTAAGGATCTTCCTTCTGACATCTTCTAAACACGGGAGAGTGGAAGTGCTCCTGGCTACCCTCCGGTAATCAAACATGGCTGGCTGGGGAATCCTTTTTTTTCAATGGCCATGATTCTGAGTGTCTATCATGGTCCCAAGGCATGGCACTCTGCCGATCTTGGACGGCTCCAAGCGGTCGCACGGCTTCGACAAAAAGGCCGGGCTTTCCAGCACCTGCATCTTGATTTGCTGTTGTTTCTTGTTGGTAAATTGATAAAAAGCGTCAGACTTTGAAACCAATATATTTTTTCAACTGGTCTTAAGCACTCGGAATTTATCAATCACGGAATTTATCAATCAGGAATTGGAATTAACGAAAAAGTGTACCTCTTGAATTGGATGCCAAAATCTGTGGTCCCTAGGATCGTAAAATTTCACAGATAACACCCAAATAAGCGAGAAAACAAAACACAAACCAACTATAGGTTGAAATATGTTCTGGTTCTAGCGAACTCAACCCACCACAATAATGACCTCACATACCAACTGAGATGGGCGATCACGTGCCTCCCATTACGAAATACCATGCGCCGGATCCTTTCTAATGTTGAGACAAGCTCGTGTGAGCAATGTTCAATATACCCGAAAGTCATCCCATGAAGTATGCTGATTGATTAATTAAGAACTTGAGAACCCATTCCAATTTTGGATGATGATGATCTCGAAGCAGTTTGGTAATAAAATCCCTCAAAATATCAACCAGCCGGGGTTTTGAACACTGCTCATGTGTGGATGGTAAGCAACCTTCTGAAAGGATTATGAAAGACATGACACCCCTGCATGATGAGGACCAACCCGTCCAAATCAGTAGTTGACCTGCAAGAACATATTTTTTCAGCCTTATACTACCAGGTATCAGGCATGCATACTATACCATCTGGGAATCAGACAAATGGCAACGGAAAAATCATCATGTATAGATGATAGTCCCATTGAAACATCCATGTATGGGGCACATTCCATTCCTACGTTTCACTGCCAGAAACCAATCAACACCTTAGCATCCGGCAAGTGAAAGGCCAACCACCAAATAGATTCATATCCCATTGAACCAATTTCATGAATCATCACATATTCTTATGTTCTAGGTGATATCTACCTCTGGCTTTCAAAATTCCGACTTTTCGGCATCTTCTTAGGGGTTGCTATATCCTATCAATCAAACATTTGAACATATTTCTTGGGAAAGCAGTTCCACTTTACGAGTTGGTAAAAAACCAAACTCCCCAGTTCGATATGGAATACCACCAGTTATATGAATATATACAATATTTAAATAAATATATATATATGTGTGTGTGGGGTGCACATCCACTTGGGATGCACATCCAAGTACCGAGTCGCCAACTTGACTTTGTGACCACTTCTTGCGCTGCTCACTGCCAGGGCCGCTGCCGTGATGGCCTCATTAGGATGGTTAGAGGTCAACAAAAAAATGTTGTATGGGGATACACTGGGATGTAATGGTCATACTGTTGGGGAGAAGCAATGACATGATATTTGGGTTAAACTAAAAAGGTATCCGTGGACCAGTAGACCATCAGGTGTGGCCATCAAACAATCTGGAAAATAAAAATAAACCATTGTATCGGGCCCGGGGATACCAATTCTCAGCCGAACCCATAGAACTCTCTATCGTTTTAGATGGGATGGGGTGGTATAATGGGATGAGTGAGGATTTAAAACATACGAAATGGGTTAAAGGCAATTCAACAAAGAAAACTCATGGGATTTCTTGAAATGATATTTGGCCTTTGTTTTTTCATTGCTCCATCCTCCCCGCGGAATATCATATTGTAGTTGGCCGGTGATATATCTGTGGGTGGTTTTCCCAAGGTTTTTTCATCAGATGCGTTCGGCTATGAATCAAAACTGTTTGGCCCTAAACTTGATATCCTGCCCCTCGGAGTTTAAACCCATTCAACTCCATGATGTTTCGCTTAAGTGTCGCCCAAGAAATACACCTGGGGTCTGGGAGGGGAAAGGACTGGGATGGAATTTTGACAAATGAGCGAGGTGAACGGCTTTGTTTTCCCGTCCCAAGTCGTTTCCATTTTCAAAAAACATCTCCAATAGTGCTGATCATACGTATGGGTTACGAACCACGGATCTTATCTGGGAAGTGCATCCAAGAATTGGTCATAAACCATTCTTCGCCATATGATGTTTCGCAAATCACGCTTCCCAATGGATTTTTTCCAGACCAGGGCACTCCCATGGAGTGTCCAATCACCACCTGCTCTTTCACGGTCGCCGGTTCAGCGTCCAACACGGCACGAGCCTAGGCCAGCGAGAGCAGGCGGGGCGTGGATTTCAGCTGTTTCAGGTGACATGGTAAAACTGTGGATCTATGCTGTGATTCTGGTGGTTTAGTCGATTTTAGCTGTAAACAAAAGTTTGTTTCAAGCTGCAAAGATGAAGATTTATAGATTGAACTGAAATTTAAATTTGAACAGCTAAGAGTCCTAATAAGAAATGGATTGGGCTCAATAACTAATAATGACCCGTGTTCATCCTGATGATCAGTGGGAAATGTATCTTAAAATATTGGCCCCGCCAATGAAAGACTTTGGTAACAATAGACCGACATGGAAAAATCCAAAATCCGGTTTCAAAAAAACACTGCCATCTACACAGGAAGCGTACAAAATCAACAAAAGAACGTTGACGATTGGCTGATGGTTAGTGTTTCATTGCTAAAGCCACGGGCTACGTGAACATTTTCTGGTTTGCGACTAGTCCCAAAATCTCATTAAATTTGTGAGGTATCCACCAAAACAACTCATCATAGCACGAAAAAACACAGCTTTGCCGGTCGGCATCAACATTGTGATATGATTGCAAACTGATTCAATGAATCAAGCCTTCCAAACAGATCAACAAGTGAACCCCTTGCCAAATAAACGGGCATTTTTTCTAAAGTATTTCGCGATGACGCATCCAAAACTAAAACAAACAAAAATACCATCGGCAAGACAAAGTAAGCAGATATTCCCAGAAGTACCTGCCACTGCTGGATGATAACGACCACAGTAAAACACATCTTACTAGTCATCAACCAGTCACCACCTCTTTCCATGCCAAGCGTCGATGACAGCATTGCCACTAAGGGTATACATCCTGCAGCGCAGCCAATACACGCTTGGCGCAAGCTGCTGCATTAAGCTACAGCCTTCACAAAACAATATACAGGAAATATGTGGGGAACAATATTGGAACATGTTAACATTTCGAAGATGTGCGTGCCTTGATGATGAAAACCAAGCTTTACCCTTCAACCATCTTCGACCTATCACCATTGTTGCTGGTCAACTATATTCATTGTTGCTGCTTGAAGCCCCAATATCACCCCATTGCCGCCGTTTCACCGAAACATATGTGCCCACATGCCCAGACTTTGTTAGTCTTTTATCACTAGTTTCGAACTGAAAACCCCTTCAGCAAACCCACCATTCACCTATCCAAGTGTTGGTCTGGGAGCTCATTGTTCTGGCGCACGAGCACATCATGCATCCAATACACATTTTGTAAGCGTCCATCCCACTTCAGTTCGCCAACAATTTGGTTGTATACCTACTCGCTTTCGTTGCTTATCTCACTTGGAAAACAGTTATCATTCTTGTTGGCCAAATACAAGATTTCACATTTCTTTCCAATTGTTTTCCTGGTTTGCACACCCCCCTCATCAGCTTTCTTGGTAAAATCAATTGATTCAGGCCACATACTGGGTACCAAAACGGGCTGGTGACTATAAAGAAAAGTACTGTGTCTTCTCTTCAGCCAAATTTCCAATTGGTGCACTATCTATATTCAGTATTGAAACAAACCCTTCATTTTCTGGCACGTCACCAGTACATCTTGATACCAAGTCCGGTTCTCCCCAATATCAACGCCAGCTAGATGGTTAACCATCAAACCAAACACTTTTTCCACAGCAATCACTAGAAGTCCCCAAAGAATAGAACACCAATTCCCCATAATAATCTTGCTATCATCCCACTAGAACCCTTATAAAACCATAAAAAGAACAAACAATAGTAAACTACCATTCAACCTCCATTTTCCCCTAGAAAATGTTGGGCGCCCACCAGCCCCTCAACGACACCGAGCTGCTGCAAAGTCGTGAGGTCATCCAGCAGAGCCATCCCCGACTGCAAGCAGGTGCCACCGGGTCCGATGCATAGGGAACGGTTAAGAACCTCTATGAAAAAAATGCTCATGGTTTACGATCGTATCACACATTCTAAGCGGGATAAAATCGGAATAGTTGATATCCAAAAAAAGATCAAACATCAAGTGCTGGAACAACTACCATGTTTTTTTTCGGGCGTTTTCTCGGCTACTAAGACCATTGACTTTAGATAGTTGAACTGCAGACGCTTGTTGAAAATAATGCGTAACTACCGTAAAGTAAACAAAAATGAAATCAGATTCAAGATTACTATCTAGTTTTATTCTGAGCTTATCTGAAAATATGCTAAAATTGAATTTGGTTGATAAATTTGCAGACATATCTATAAAGGAAAAACAACTGGAACACACACACATATATATATATATATGCAAATGTTTTCGAATAAGTTTAGATATGTTTCATCCTATTCTTGGAACATGTTCTGTGGTGGAATGTATTTTTCAAAAAATACATGCTGATGTAAATTAAGAACAAAAAACCCTCAAATTCAATTATCAAAAAAAGAACCCCAAAAAAACAGACAAATATTGCATTGACAATTTAGCATTGGTCGGAAAAAGAGAGACCTCACAAGAAGTCCCGGAAATGTCAGATGTTCTGCAGCTCTTGTAGGCGCTCCACTCAGGGCTTCCTTTGAAGTCTCAGGACCTTTGCCAATATGGGCATCAAAAGGCTGCATGGCTATAGATTCGCAATCGGGTTGCATAATGGCGAATAGGCTCAGGCTCAAGAGGCCATTGTCAGGTGCACGTGGCATGAACGCAGCCACTGTAAGGCTGGTGAATAGTTGGAAGTCAAGAAAAACTGCCACAAGACCGTGCAAAAGCATGATTGGCAACAATTGGAGAATTAGTTTTTGGGTGGGAAGGCTTTAATCCAAAACAACAACAAACATAAACATAGGTGGGATGCCGTGTCAAGATTTGTCATTCCGCGCAGCACTTTAAACAAGAACATGTCCGTATGGGAAATACATCAATTAAACCAACAAAATTCCTTGCAAGGGCATTTCAAACACGTCAAACCACATAGTGGATAATAACAAGCCTAAAACACCGAAACTTGGGGCGCATGAATGGTGGGTGGATGAAAATCAGGCTTTATCAACAAAAGTTGTGGTTTCCCAAAAATAATCATTTTTTTGCTGTTTGATGGCAATCCCAATCCTGGATGATATCTCCCTCAATAAAAAGATTTCACACCACCAAGAATAGATACCCTCCAAACTAACAGTCTGCTGTGGTATAGATGCCTAATTTACGTCGATGATTTCCTTATTTACAATTGCGAGCTTCCAGCTCGCAAACTGTTAGTTTCCCGGAAGGTAATCACGTGGTCTTGTCGGGGATATCATGTGAGGGAATTCGTGGGATATATCTGATACAGTTCAGTATGCTATGGTGCATTGATGGGATTACAATAATGATGTTGGATCAAAATAGTGATGTAACGGGATGAAAATTGAAAATCCCATCATCCACTGCTAATGCTAACACTGCCATTTTTTTGGGATGTGAATTTCATCCCCTACATTTTTTCCCGGGGATGAAAAACAATTTAATGATCATGTGCTAGGGTCACGTTGCAGGTGATTCATGTGTATGGTTTTCGTCCTATATGGAGCACCATCAAAAAAACAACACTAATGGTGATAAATTAAAAATGGTGACCCTCTTTGGCAATATCAACATAGCAACAAAAAATTGCCCACGTGCTGATGGTTAACCCGTTGAACATGGCCATTGTCCATGTTCTTTTCAACTGCCACAAGGAAATGGCAATGATCATAAACTAAATTAAGAACCACCGGATTAAAAACAAACATCATCCTTAAAAAAAAGCTAAAAGTGAAATGCCAATCATGAACCTTCGTGCGATGCAAAAAATATATATGTATAACCATTGTTATAGGGACCCCAGATCCCAACAAACATGGTGGTTTACACATATTTTTAAAAAAAAACATGAAACCACAGACGCAACATATAACACCACATAAATACCGAAAATTCCATGGTTATCCCTCTACGTGGCTCGCCAATTCCCAAGATAAACGCACATCACACCACACAAAGCAATGAAAACATCACATCCAGCTGCAGACATATGCCAACACCAACCCTGTCCACTACCCACAGGCCCAATCTCCTCACCCTTGGGGCGCAGCAAATGCTTCGCCAGGTCATTGCGCTGCAGCTGACTGCTGATGTGTAGGGAAGGCCTCCTGGTGGACCCTGGGTTCTTCCCATTGAAACCAAAAAGTTTCTAAGGGAAAGTGGAGGTGTCGGGGTAGTTGATTATGGTTTTACATGGTTTAATAAGGGTGATATAAATATATATATATACATATATAAATAAATAAATGAATTAATAGATAAATAAATAAATAAAAACAAATAAATAAATAAATAAATAAATAAAAAATAAATTAAATAAATAAATAAATGAATGAATAAATAAATAGATAAATAACGGGATGAGGAGGTAGTATCAAGATCATCCAACGTTTTTTGTCTGGTTACAAACCCTGGCTAGTAAGTCCCGATTCATTTGGTTATGCCATGTATGACTGCGTTTTAGGCATGGCTACTAACGAGATAAGGAGTGGGATGGTCCTCCAAATAACTTTGAACTGTAAAAACTTTTGCCTCCTCCTGTAAACAACACGTGGCAGGCTGCGAAATCTACCAGACATGGAGAATCTATCTATATATATATATATACATATATATAGGAAAATGCTCTTTGCATGAAAGAATTTCCGTTGCCATGTATGATTTTGAAAAGGTAGAGCCCAAAATTCAAAGTTCAACCGGTGGCAGTTTTCAAACTAAACCTAGCCACAAGGTCATATTAACCATTTGCAATCGCCCGAGATTTAAGCAGCAATATTCAAACTGCACTCGGCTACTCAAAATTTACCCCGTCTAAAGTCAATGTTGGAAAAAGTTTCGTTTTGAATCACAACACTTCTGGTAATATGGTTGACACAAATGGTGATTTGGAGATATTTGAAGATTTGGGCGGTTTCACCCGTAAAAGCATATTTTTGGACAGGGAGAGCAAAGCCAAAAGACTTGCAAGTGAAGTACGGATTCTGAGACGCCAACCAGCAAACAATGTATAGCAGGCCTTTCTCCGCAGTACTTATCCTTTCAAGGGCAGCCCTCCATCAAACTTGAAAGGAATCGAGGCTGAACAGTTGCACCATTGCTTCTCTGGCATGGTCAAAGGTGACGTGTTCTCCGCCATCAACAGGTCCGAAGCTCCCTTCCTCAAACTTCCAAAACGTTCCCCCCGGCACATGCTTCGAAGAATGATGCGATCCTCATATCGCGTCCAAACCATGCCACAAAGTCCATGCGGTGTTACAACCTGAACAAGCATTGGAAATCGCGGTTCCGCGCAATAATTTGGGCTGCGCTAGTAGAACACAAACAACACATGCTACTTAAACGCGATACATTTCCCAGCAACATTTTTTTTGGAGCAGCAAAATGGGTCGTCAAACCAGAAGAAAATACAAGCCATCCCGAATGGAGCGTGTAAGATTGGAGCAAAAATGCTCTGGTTAACTATAGAGCACATCATTATTCCGGGCACCCACCCTGGCCAGCTGGTGCCAAGGTCTCCTGGAAAGTCCAAAACCCACCTGATCCGGGCAAAGTACCAACGCATCGGGCATTTCTTCGGTCAGTGGTTCAAGCAAATCCTGAGCTAGGCGAACTGTTTTGATCGGAAAACTTATGGAAAATTGAGGATGGGGGTCTGGTACACCAATTTGGTTTTCTGAAAACCACCGTTTTAAAACTTATGTTACCTTTATTTTGTTTTGTCGATTTTGGCACGTTTGCCGAAGCCCACCGATGGGACCCCATTCAAATAGAAACACTCCCTGCAGTCTCCATGCAAAAAAATCCATGAGGATGGAGGTGCGACGCTGGAGCAAGTTGATGAGTTTGAATGGAAATGCACACCCATGCCAACCAATGAGCAATAGCAAGGTAACTTTATGTTCGACAGACCACCAACAACATTGCAACAGTTGCCCAATCTGGCTTCTTTCAAAACAGTTATGCCAACCCAGGAAGTTTGGACATGAAGTGATACGTGAACATACCCAAGCTATTTACTTTGAATTGGGCCCGCTCTCTGCATATATATGACTCTATGACGAACGCAAATTCAGACGAGAATCTTCATATGAGCTGCCATTGGCCCCAAAGCCGTGGAAACATAGTACCGGCAGAAACTCTTTGGTTTCCTTCAAAAAACCGCCAGCCGAGACAGAAGGTTTCCAAATCCTCGAACAAATCAGCGGCTATAAAACCCATGCCAGTTTGATGGCGATTTGGCGTTTTCCATGTTTGGCCCCTTGGGTCCAAATTTTCAGGAACATGAATATCTTTCACTGCACACGCTGTTTTACTGAAAGTTGTTGACCCATGCGCTTTTTGTCCGCCAGCTGCTGGCGCCAGCTAGAAAAAAGTAATAACTGCTGGTGGTAAAAGACCATTGGGCTCCCGAAAAAAGGAATGTAGAGAATTGGTGTCTACGGACGGGGGTTACTGTGTCAAATAACAAAAGGAATTTTACTTTTAAAAAATGTGAGCTATTTTGACTTGCCCCGCAAACAGAAAGCAAACGAAGTTGCATTCCGAATGCCACATCGAGAACTAGTAAATATTGGACTGTACAGCAAGTGGTGCAGTTGGCGCCAGTCCCTGGAATTCAACTACCAAGAAAACAACTACTGTCCGTCCATGACTACAAGGAACCATCTGACTTTGTGTGATTCAATGGGGAGCCCATGTTTGAAGCATAGATGTCGCTTAGGGAATCGGTGTTTAAGTTTAACAGCACATGTTCACTGGTTGTGCTTGAGCACCACGATTATCAACACGTTTTTAAATAGATCTTCACAAATGGTTTCCTCACTGTGTGTCTGCCCCCCCAAAAAGGCAATCGTTCTGCTCCTTCCCCTCGAGAGGTGCTTTTCGCAGCCTTGGATGGGAACATCAGCAACCCCAGGTAATGTAACAGAGCTATGGACAGAGGCCCATTCCGTTCCAGTGCTATATATTTTTTTTGAATCGCCGCAACTTAGACACCAGAAGAACCATTGGCTGGCAAGCATGCGACAGCTGTGGCATAGGAACGTACCCCGAGATTCAATAAATATTAGACTTGAATATTTAGATATGTCACCGAGGAGGGGGGATGGGTTCACACCTTTTGAACTCATACATGGATTGTTCATGTGGGAGACCCTTGAGGCCTGCCTCGCCTTACACCTACAAACTTTTTGTTTGGCTGCAATTTCCATGGCCTTGATGCCCTGGAAGCCTGTGCGAGGCCTGCCTCAAAGCCTGCCTCGGGGCCTCCCTCTTCCTTACAAACTTTTTGCTTTGGGAAAAAGCATGTTGCCACTCCTTGCCATGTTAGAACATGCTTTCTCTATCAATCGCAATACAGCATTTTCTCACCGCCCAGTTCCGACAAAAGGCAGGTGCACGGTCACCTTCTCAGAGAGTTCCCTGATGGTACCTACGGGCAAAGAATTCGTGACCTTCAGTACAGCATTCGGAATTTCATCCGAAGAAGAGACAACTCAATCACTCATGCACAGATAAATAGATAAACAATATATAGAACTCAGGTTCGAATGCGATGCAAAGGTAAACCAAAAGGGTAAATATAACCTGCGCAAAGCAAACGTCGACATGGAAATTCGCAATGTTTAGCCGGGCATGTACCTATACACGCATGATTGTCCAATGGCTGGTGGGTTTCCCGGAAGTGACTGGCTTTAAAATGTTAACAACGTTTTTCCTTGACATCATTTTGTTCTTAGACGGGATCCCTTGCATGGAAAATCACCAAGCTTGTGCTTCGGAAGTAGGCATGAGGTCCATTCGGAAACAAGAACAAATAAGGAGAACACACGATTTCTTAATGGGGAATGTAAACCATTTGTCAGTCACTGGGCAAATCTTGTGGGCACCCCAAAAAACCTGCACATTTCTGGCCTGTTCCACTGCCCAATTGAACCAACACATGTCCATAGAGAAAAACAGCCCATGAGTAAATCCGTATCAAACAAACGGCTACGAGCCACATTTGGATGCATATTGTAGCTCTGAACAAATTGAATGATTGTGCTTCTGTATATTTTGTGAATTTCGTTCCACGCGGGGAAAAATGATGGTGTTACTTAGCCGACTTATACGCACTGCAGGGAAAACAAATACTCTTTGCTTCCCAAACCAAAAGTCTGGTTGGTTTGAAGTCCCTTTGCCGGTTTGCATCCTGTTTCTTTCCGCGAACCGATTTTGAAAGGGAAAACTAAACTAACCCCTCATTTGAACCTCACCATATCTCACCCCGTGAGAGACCAACCCCATTTTATCTCCACAATCTCATTGCAAAAAGGCCCCGTATATTGAGCATGAAGCAAATTCGACCACACTCCGTTGATTTCCAGCGACGTAATTGTGATTCCCGGCGCCATTTTGCTAGCGGCCAATCACCCTCACACCAAGCCGCTGAAGGCGGAGGGCAACATGTCGCTGGGCGGGAGCAGTTTGGGCCGTGCAAACCTGAAAGCTGGGCTTGTTGGTCAAACTAATCATGCAGCGATAATGTTCTAATTTCTACCTAAACCCAACACACATTGTTTCTTTGCGCCTGTGTATGTGCACGTGTGAATGTGTATACAAATGAAAAGTATGTATGAACATATGAATGTTTGAATGAACGTAAAGTAAAAAAGTATGAATGAATGAATGAATGAATGAATGAAGGAAGGAAGGAAGGAATGAAGGAATGAATGAATGAAGGAACGAATGAATGAATGAATGAATGAAAGAATGAACGACTGAATAAATGAATGAACGAATGAATGAATGAGCGAATGAACGAATGAACGAATGAACGAAGGCATGCATATATATATATATATATATATGTGTGTGTGAACGCATGAATGTACGTACGAATTTATGTACGTATGTTTCTGTCTGCAAATAAAATCCATGCATGCTAATGTCAAAGCTGAGCCACAGATTTTACTTTCGACGATTGAGCCGCCAAACGAGCGCGCACATGGCAATACAGTCTGATCACTATATAGAGAAATCAACGATCACAAGAAAACAACGCATTCACCATCATTCTCAAACAAAAAAGCATTACACCTGACAACGGAAAAGACATGTTGGCTGGGTCATTTGGGTATGCTAGGAATACGCGAGAGCGAAAATCTGAAAAAAATCTCCAACCCCAAAGCAGAAGCACACAGCAGGACACCCCTGCAGTAGGCGCCAAAAGCCAGGCTATACACTTTACAAGCTGAAAAGTCCTGATCAATAAATCCTGAGCTCAGCTCCGGGGATGTAAAAGATTTGGCAATGTTGTGGAATGACGTCGTACCGACATGCTTCACTCCAAATTTTTGATCCACCAGCATGCTGGCTCCCTCCCTCACAATGCCAAAGAGATGCAACATCACAGCCAATATCTTCAGCATCGATGCGCTGAGCCATGCAGAACCCAGAAGCCACACAAGGCCGAGGATCAAGGAAAACCTACAGGACATCGGACAACGGGAAAAACAAGCGCCTTTTGGGCGACATGGGGGCCAGTGTACCAGCAGTATCATCAATCACCTGCTCCTAGAGAGTCATCCTGGTGCTACCTGTATTTTTTGCATGCTACCGAACCAGGTGCAGTTCTTCACCTTCCACGTTTGTTCTGCAAGCGGTTACAAATACTTGCCCTTCAGAAGCCTAACCAACTCGGTGCTGACACACCCCCTGCAAATGTCAGAATGGTCAACAACAAGTAACTGAGATGCTTCATAAAATGGTAATCAGCTCGAAATGTTTTTGCAAATTGAAGGCCCTGGGTGCCCATCATTTGCTCCCAACCTGCCGCCTTCAACGCCCGTCAAGCAACCAATGGACTCTGTTCTTCACCAGAACAGCTGCGCGATGCCACGGACCACGCGGGACTGACAGCAACCAAACCAACAAGAGAGCAACCTGAGGTCTGAAGTATCCAGAATTCAGTGGTCTGTTAAGCCTTTGCGTTTCACCCTCTACCAAGAGAAGGCAATTCGGCTGGGCCATAATCAGAAAACCACCAAACAAAACCGTGAAATCAGAAATCACAGCATGCTTCTTTTACAAGCTGTTATTGACAGTTTGTCGCCATGGCGCCCCCCAGCCCCCAGCAGTGCTGATCAAATACAAGCTGTTATAGCCACCATCGCGCCCCCAGCCCCCAGCATTGCTGATCAAATGCCGTCAATAAGTCACAATGTGCCACTAGGAAAGAACATGCATGCAGTGTAATCTGGCAGTGGCAATACAACCATTTATAGGTGGCCTGTATGATTTCAAATTTCTGTCCATCAGTGCAAAGCCAGCTATCCCCCAAGTTGACAAGCTGATTGCAGAGTTTGTGGGGGAACTGCTACTGCTTGATGGCATGACAGCTCTTCACGCCAAATTGCCGCCACACTGGCGCTCCGTTCCACCATGGTCAGCCGGCGATACCCGAAGCGGCCCACACTGCGGCCGTCATGCGGCCGCACTGCCAAATCACAGCCATCTCAGGGCAAAAAGTGGGGGGTTCAGGAATAAGAAAGGTTCACCGCTGCAAATGAAGATTACGCGGGCACACATAATTTTACACAACAAATAAAAAAGAAAAAGTAAATAAGGTTTAAGTTTAAGCAATCCAGATGCTTCTGACAAAGAAAGCAAACTGGAGAAAGAAGGAAGCCAGATGTATGTGTGAAGGCAATAACGTTGAACAAACTGAAACCATTGGGCCCCTCACTGAAAAACAAACCATATGCATAATACGAGCACGCATGTTTTCCCGACTCGGCTTGCTTGAAGGCTGTACAAGGCGGTGCTCCCGAAGATATAGGTTTGCGCATACACATCCCATGAAATTGAAATATATTTACCTTAACCCTCACAATTATATGAATGAAAAATTGGCTGATGATGGGCACCACCTTGGATACTGAGCAATGCCAGGGCAAAATTGTGATGTTCCGACAGGTTATAAGATACTATTTGAACTACACATGCGCATATGTAGATACAAAGAAGACATTACAGGTTAAAAGATCGCTACAAGTATAGTTTTATTAACACAGACAAGAATGATAACAAGATATTGAAACTTCTATGGTTTCATTCTGGGTAAGAGGCAGCACCGTGCCATTCGACACAACAGAAGTGCCTGTGTCTCTTTACTGCCAACATGACCCAATCAACCTGCAGATTTCATGATCACTCGCGCTGGCGGCATCCGTGCCCGCGCCGCTGGCGGTGTCAAAGGCCCGGGCCGGGCAGACCTGAGGGTCAGGCAGCGGAAGATGCAAAGGTGCATAATCCTTCCCGCCAAAGGCCAGCAGATGCTGTACAGCTTAGTCAAAGCAAAGTACATGTTCTCAAGAAGGGGCAAATTTTGCAAGCCGGGGCCTGAACATGTTTTCCATAGGGGATTGTTATATCAGGATCTTCAAAGCTTTTGGGTGCCATCCCAACGCGATAGTCTTTGTGGACCTCTTGGGGGAGCAGGGCCTGCACCATGCGGGTTCCAAAAAATTGGCATGTAGCTGCCAAGAATCGCTTCAAGCAAGAGCTTCTGGTGTGCTTTGGTATGACATGATGAAAAGACGAGCTGCAGCAAATCAACAGCGAGACTGCACCCGCCAGCGCCCAGTGGCCAGGCCATGTCGGTCAACGAGGCGATGGTAATTACTCACAACATTGCAAAAGTAGTGATGACACCTATCATAGAGTTAAGCGCCTTGAGCTCTAAACTATTTTCGACGATTACCTTGCAGAAACTCATGTCAAAATGAAAGGCTTTTCATTGTTTCCAGCAGGGCCAAACAATCTGTGGATGGATTTCTGGCCCCGCACTATGAAAATCATTCTTCGTGCGCAAGAACCACCGTGCGAGCTTACAGCGCCCTATCTATAGACCTGCTGACTTTCATGCTTGGCAAAGCTGTGGCTCAAGACCCGGCCCTTCTGAGCCAAGACACGCTGAGAAGGGCAATGAAAACTGGCCAAGAAACCAACAAACAACTCATCAACTAACATATTTCGGGGACATGGCAGCACAGTTTTGAAGGAACGTATGGAACCAAACGGACAGTTCCAACAATTTTGAAGCTTACTGCCCGACAAGGTCGGCAATCATTAGCAACATGGTCTTGCAGAATGTACACATGATGTTTTTATTTCCTAATCGGATTTGCAAGCAGCGGCAAGATACTGGGACCCGGCCGCGGGCAGCAAACATTAGAAGGCTTCCGACCCAACTAGATCGATTAGAATGATTGTTCTTCTTGTTGTTGTGGGCGTAGTTGTGATGATGATTGTGGTTGTTGCTTGTTGCTTCTGTTGCTGCTGCCGTTGAGCAACACAATGATAGTGACAGTGCCCGTCTAAAGAGTGAAAACTTGGAACTCACCAAGGTACACATGCCAGAAACAGCACGAAGGATTGTTCAGCACGACTAAAAGCCACTAAAACAGCTTAAACGCAGAACCCTGTTGATGGAAGCAACGATTTCCCACTTCTGCAATGATGTTTGGATTTCATTGCAATGTCTGAAAAAGAAGCTTTAAGTTGCATTGGTAATAAATCAAATCCAGCTGAAAAATTGTCAACCGAGCTGAATTTAACCCACAAACTTTTCCTTGGCAACGTTTGGAAACCACAGCTTTATGCAACGACCAAATCAAATGCGAGCCTGTGCTCTGCGTTTGCTCCTGGCACCTTCGAAGCTATCATCAGCATTTTCCAGGCTTGGAAACATGGCTTTGGAAAGCGTCTCGGGAAAAAAGAAAACACACAAAAAGCACATCAAGCCACCCCCGCCAATTCCAGGCCTTAAGGCCTCTTCCCCAAGCGCCACCAAGCTGTGCAACGACCTCACCACATGCTGTATTCAGACCCGTCCCCGCCTCATTCCTACAGAATCAGGCCCGCAGCGAGACCAGGACCACCAATGTTTGGACATGCTCATCTCCAATCTTGTTGCTGGGCAATTGGTGGATCCCCTGCTTTCACACTTTGTAGTACAACAAATGCTACAATATGGATCGAGGGGAGCTAGAACTTGAGATCTCAGCACTCAGCCTTTGGGTGCCCAGCCCTACATAAATATATTGTTATGGCCCTGTCACTGTGCACCAATCCTTTGCAATTGGCCCCGTACTTTTGTTCCCAAGGTGACCCATGCTCCATTTGCAGTATCCTGCCATCTCATCATTGGCATACACATCTTTGCATGTTTTGCCAGAATTTGGCAAATTTTCCAAACGCAAACTTCGTTCGGCTCCATTCTCTCAAACCAAAATCAAAACCTCACACTTGCAGATGCCGGCCCAGCTGTCCGTTGCTTGCAGCAACACCGACCTATACATTCACTGTTCCGGAACGCGGCGCCTTTCTGGCGATCTTCTCGGTATGGAGATGGACCTGGGCACTGACCTTGGCGGTCAGGGTTGCAGCCTCCAAGATAAAAGTGCTTCCCATCTGCGCATTTTATGCGCCCAGTACACGCAAGACAAATCGGTTTTTATTTCCAAGCACTCAGCATCGACATCTGACAAGGGAATGCGCATGTCGGGCACTTACAGGAGAAATGTCTGCAAGAAGCATTGGACATTGCAGGTGTTGAGCAACATAATGCCAAATTTCTTTGGAAACCGGTGAACATTCCTGATGCCACCTTTCAATTTCCTGAAGCAAAGCGAGCGCCAAACTCGAAATTGTTCTTTATAGAGAATGCAACTGGTACTTCATGGAAACCAAAGAAATCAAACCGCCTCTGCCTGCAGCGGCATTAAACCATCTTGGCGGTGCAACACAACACCTCTGACAAGCCACGTGCCAAGGAGTTTGGCGCAGAAGTCTTCAATGACGTCCCCCTGCAGCAAGCCCTGCGCGCATCACATGGAAGTGGGGACAAGCTGTTCTTATAATCGTCTTGAACCGTTTAATGCAAGGGGGCTTGCGCTGTCTACTAGGATCGTGATCACCATTAAAAAAATAGAAGAATACCCAAACCAAGTAAAAGCACCTATGACCCCCCCTTCGACTCCTGTCCGACCCCTGTATTCTTTAGAGAGACGTCTTGGTGGTACAAAAAAGTGTTAATAAGAATCTAAACACCTGTGGAAGGTTACATGATGGTACAAGGCTAAAAAATCAAACATCCTTTGCTCCCATATGATGCCTCGACGAGGAAAAGGTAGGGGGAACAAGTTGTAAGAAACCCCCTGTGTTAAGAGAAAATGTTTGGGTTATAGAGTGACTGTGCACCCACATCGAAAGCCTTTGAGAAAGTCTTGTTGATCTTGGGCGGGTGGTGTTCCAGATTCTCTTCGATTCTGTCTTGTTTGGGGAGGCTGGAATGACCACTTACTGGGTAGGATCTAGCTAAAACTAGCTGAAGCTGTTTCCAAAACAAATTTTCTCCGAATAGTCAGACACTTGACACATTGGTAGCACATGAAAAATCGAGAACCCACGCAAGGTGGAGGCAGCAATTCTCTGAAGCATGATCTGTGAGATTTTTAACACTGACGCATGACGTAGGACTGGCATGAAAGATTGCTTTCTAGTCGCGCTACATTGGCTTATTCTACGTATATCATCCCCAATACTAGACGAATAAAATAGTACTTTTTTCCAGTGTCTCTGGGCTCAAAGAGCAGGGCCGCTGCCTGGTGTCTGGCCGAATCATGGAAGTCACCTGGGAAAGGCGCAAAGCACAGTGAGTATAACACAGAACCGCGCGTCACTAAAGAGCTCGGCCTTAAAAAAGGGACCTTGAATGTGCACAGGCAGTGCTCCAACAAGTGCGAACCAAAATGAAAAAAACATGCCGACCCGACATGCTGCTTCCAAAATAATTGCTGTACATGGGCCCCACAGCATATGTTCAGCCTGGTCGCCCCCAATTGAAAGTCAAAAATCATTACTTTGCGTTTTGTGCTTTCGGGAATACAGAGAGGACGCGTCTTACGCTTTTCGCAATCACATGAAAGGGAAAACAACGCTTCTTTGGAAACCAGCTGCCTTCTTGCCACTTAAAGCTTGGTGGAAACTTGGTGAAGTAAAACCTGGAGAAAACCGTGAAAACCTGGCGAAAATATTGCGAAAATTTGGTGGAAACCTGGAGAAAACACGGTGAAAACTTGGTGAAATTCCAACATGGTGAAGTTTCCAAAGCCCGGCGAAAACTTGGTGAAGTTGATTGAAGAAGCGTTTGACATGTTTAAATATATATTTTTTTGTGAAGGCTATCCGCTTGGCGGTGAAATTGAGGGCGAAATATAAAGCCAAAACCTTGTGAAATTTCGAAAGTTGGTGAAAAACATGTGAAATGTCCAAAACCTGGTGAAAACTTGGTGAAATTTGGAAACTTGGTCAAAAACTTTGGTGAATTTTCCAGAACCTTGTGAATGTTTCAGTGAAGTTACGGCAATTTTCTCCACCTCAGGGCTATTCTGAAACCTGGTGAAAACCTCGTGAAAACTTGGTGAAAACTTGGTGAAAACTTGGTGAAAACCTGGTGAAAACTTGGTGAAATTCCAAAAGCTGGAGAAAACTAGTTGAAATTATCGCAACCTCGGTGAACATGGCATTTCTTTTTGAAAGACGCATTTTGCTCTCTTGGGTCTTGGAGAAAACTGTTTGTTGCAATCTGGACCCAAGATGGTTTGGTCAAAACGCTTCTGTGTCCTTCGTGCCTAACCGCTAGGCAACTCAACAAAACGTAGACGGAAACATATTTAAATCCTTGCTTCTCCTTGGATGCCAAATCAGTTATAGAACAAATAAACTGAAAGTAGATGCAAACGAATTGAACAAAATCTTGAGTAATCCTTAGATTTCATTGAAGCTGTTAATGGAAATCAATTGAAAGTAGATTCAAACGAATTGAAATCCTTTCCAATCCTGAGAAGTTTCTTTTGATTTAAAAGGAAATTCACTTGAAAGTAAGATTGGCATCAGCTGAAATTTGAAATCTTTACTCAAGTTGGTCATCCTGAGTTCCACAAACCTGGTCCCAAGAAATCGACTTATACCGGCAAGAGACCCCAAAGACTGTGTAGTTAGGATTCTAACGGGAAAAGTGGAAAGGGCCTACAATCATCAGTGGCTGCAAGATAGCAGGACCAGAGCGACCCTAGTAGTGAAAAGAGGAGATACCAGGTCAGATTCTGCAAGTTCCCTTTGTGAAGATCTCTGTAGAAGATCGTGCGCAAAATGTCCTTGAGAAGTTCTCTGTAGAAGCTGCTGTGCAAGATCCCTGTGTAAGGCTATCTGTACAAGGTGCCTATAGGAGATCTCCACAGAAGATCTTTGTAAGGGATATCAAAGTAAGACCTCTGTCCAAGCTATCTATAAATCATCTCCGAGGAAGACCTGTGCTCTCTTCAGCAGGTCTCTGTACAAGATCTCCATAAGAGGTCTCCTGGCAAGATCTGTGTACAAGAGCTCTATAAGAGCTCTCTCTGCACAGATCTCTTTAAAAGATCTCTTGGCTAGACCTCTGGACAAGAGCAAAGGTCTCTTGGCAAGACCTCCTGGACAAGATCTCTATAAGAGATCTCATGCCTGGGTCTCTTTATGGGATCTCTGTACAAGCTCTCTATTAAAAAGCTCTCTTGGCAAGATTTATGTAAGAGACCTCTTGGCAAGATCTCTGCAACAGATCTCTATGCAATTTCTCTGTACAAGGTCTCCACAATTGGTGTCCTGGCTAAGATCTCTGTACAAGATCTCTATAAGAGCTCTGTTTGGAAGATCTCTGTAGGAGGTCTCTTGGCAAGATCTCAACAGATATCTCTGCAATTTCTCTGTGCAAGATCTCCAAAAGAGGGGTTCTGCCAAGATCTCTGTACATGATGATCTCTGTAAGAGGTCTCTTGGCAATACTCTTGAAGAGATCTCTCTAGAAGAGATCTCCACAGAAGATCTCTGAGGGACGTCAAAGTAAGATCTCTGTTCCAGCTATCTATACAGGATCTCCCAGGAAGGCCACTGCTCTCTTCACCAGGTCTCTGTACAAGATCGTTATGAGAGGTCTCCTGGCAAGATCTTGTACAAGATCTCTCTAAGAGCTCTGTTGGGAAGATCTCTGTAAGAGGTCTCTTGGCAAGATCTCTGAACAAGATCTCCAAAAGAGGTCTCTTAGCAAAATCTCTTGACAACCTCCCTCTTCCCAAGATTTTTGTATGAGATGTCTCGTTTTGCGCGGGCCTGCGCAGTGGAAATGCACATGGACATGTCATCACAGCCATTTTGTGCGGAATGTGCAAGGGAAATGTCGGACGCGTCCCACACGGCCATCGTTTCGTGCGAGCGTGCACAATCGAAATGCACATGGACATGTCACAAGAGCCATTTTGCATGGAAATTTACAGGGAATTGGCCGGACACGGATGATACCACCTCGATTGAACACCGGGCCTTAACTGTTACCGCAAGAACCCTTCAGTGTGGCCACACTGTTTGGGGAATCATAGAGTGTACCATAGTGTACCTTAACTGTTGCGGGGGAGCCCCCCTACACTAATCAGCATCCAACACTCTTTGACCTTTGAGGGCTCGACCAGCTCTGTCCAATTCTGGGCCCTGAAGCAGAGTTGAGCAGGGTCCACTGGAAAACCCGACGCAACTCACTGGGCCTAACCACGCCCATGTTCGGCCGCATCCCTAGCTTAAGATCGATAAGCCGCCCCCCAACAACACGGTGGTTGGAGCGGCGTTCACAGAGCAACAGCAATATCATTTTTGAAGCAGTTCTAACACAATGTTGTTTTACTCAAGCCCAATATTTTGAAGGTCATATCCTATGGACCACACTATAACACAGCATCCATGGAAGAATCTGTCGAAGCCAGCCTGGCGGCAACTTATTCATTCATTAGGGGTCCCCAAACAAGTACAAATTGTTTCCGGGATATGGAAAAACCGGTGTATTTTCGGCCGTTTTGCAAATAAACAATGCATGAAAAACACGCGGCAACCCTCCTCCGACACCAAATACCAACCGCAGAAATGCGGCTACAACAAAGGGCCAATGAATTGCACAGCAAATGTCACCAGAAACCCCACTAAATCAAACAGGGGTCTTCCCAAATCGCTAGCGCCACTGCGCCCTTCTGCTACCGGATCCCCAGCGTCCTTCACCTGGAAGCGGCCACCCAAACGCCGTCCACCTGGATTGGAACACGAGCGGCAAGACTTGAAACACAACACATGGAGCTGAAAGCGCCAAAGATATGGATGCCGAGACGGTCAAAAAGTCTTTCCCAGAAACAAGCAACGTCAAAGCAATCAAGTCTGGGTCCGTCCAAAGCTGGGTTCAGGCATGCTTCGCAAGCTTTCATCGTTCAAGACGCTGGCTAATGTCACATTGAACATATTTCTTAGGCAGGGTAAATTTACGATATGACCACAGGACGATCAAAGGCCCTAAGCCATAACCATGGGCAATTTTGCAGAAATAGACATGAAACTGCGAGACGGCAACAGCTTTATAATTTAATTTGCACACCCTGAAACCCCGTGAAAATGAAAATCGAACCCTAATGAAACATCAAAAAATCAAACACCTTCATCCAAACATGTAAGTATATGTGACAGAGAGCCCTGCAGGGTCTGTATCTTAACAGTATCTTTTCGAACTTTCAATGATGCATCAAGGCCTATGGAATCAGGGGTCGCGACCGGTCCTGCCTCTGAGCGAAGCGTTGGCTGATGCTCGCAGGGTGGACGCCTGCAAGCTGCTCTCAAAAGCATAGAACATCTTTCGAAATGAATCTTTTGCCGGACAGCACAATATTTGCAGGTGAGGGCAGCGGTCATCTTCATCGTGAATCACCCCTGCAGCAATAGATTCAGCCTGTGGTGCTTGGGCCAACCGCGTGGTCCTTGGGAAAAAGCCGCCGGGTGGTGCAAAGCTGACAGCATCGCTAGCACAACCGCGAGTCTCTTTTGAGCACATGTTTTCCTGCAAGACTTCTGAGCAGATTGACTACGACGCCTATCAATACTGTTGACTCAACATGTGCAAGGCCTATTTCTTTTGTTCTTGTCCATGTGTTGCCATATGTCTGCTTCAACGCCCAACCCAACCCGTCTCAAGTTGCCCACATCCCCAATGGCTTGGCCAGCACGGCGGAGTGCGTCCGCCCTGCCGCCACCGCCACAGGCCAGTGCCTGACTGCAGCATATACAGGTAAGGCCATCGGTGCCAAGAAAGGTTCCAGAGTATTGTGCGAAACTGGCATTGGCACTACAAAAAGGCATGCACATTATCCACGGCTACAAATCCGTGGCCTTTCTTGTTTTGTCTCATCGTCCATCACAGGATCAAGCCCGAAGAAACCAAATTGAAGCACATTTCTACAAGGTGGTGCCTGCAAGATAAGATGAAGTTGTGCAATTTATAAGTTGAGTTATTGAAGATAGGGTGAAGTTAACATAACTTAAGTTAGGGAATTCATAAAGTAAGTTATATCTATTTTATAAGTTCGCTAAGTTTTTAGATTGTTGAAATTGCTGTTTAGGTTTAAATTCAATGGTTTTCACGATGACTTTAACGGTTTGAGGTTGGACCCATGGCGCAAGCAGCTTTTTTCCTTCAATGCATGCAGAAAATGTAATTTTGATGGCCAGGGCGCCACCAGCTGCGTGGCTGCCAGCATGTCATCCATGGCTGCCATGTCACTGCACCGGTATGGGATCAGGACAACTTGAGGATGTGAAAAAATGCTGCGGTGGTGCAACATCTCTCTCGGAAATGGAATGTGTTTTTGGTGCGAGAGACGGCTGCAGAGAACACATTTATGATAGTGGTGGAACACAGACGCGTTCTTATCGGGAGTGCAGGAACACATATGCGTTCTACATGGTTTTGTACAGAACACATACGCGTTTCCAGTGTTTTTTGGGGTTTGAGGTGGAACACATACGCGTTCTAACTACAAATTTAAAAATATGTCGGATGTATAGAACACATTAGAACACATTTAGAACACATTGTGTTTTTTAGCGTTCTCCATTGGAATGAAAACATATTGCATACAACATTGAAACATTTATGTCCCAATTTTCCCCATGAGCCAACCAAAAATTCGGAAATGAGACCCAATTCTGCATTTCCTGCCTAACAGTTGCAGCAGCTAAAGGCTGCAATGCATCTGCTCCAGCAGCCACATTTGCCATCGCTCAAAATGCTACTTTCGGCACAAACTTGAGGCAAAACAGCTTCATGTGTACCAAATATCATTGGAATTCCCAATCAGCATATACAAATTCAAAAAATAACATAGCAATACCTAAGTTCGCTAACTTCCCCATATCTTAGTTTTAAGTTTTCAGCTTAAGTTACTTAAATTATGTTAAAAATCCATAACTAAGATATATCTCTAACGTTACGTATAGTTACAACATAAGTTAACCCCTTTTATAAATCAACTTAACCATACTTATAACATAAGTTATAACTCACAGGCACCACCTTGTAATTAGACAATTTAGACATGAGTGGCAACATGTGTCTTGACGTGCAAATTCAAGCTTGCAAACCGGCCCTGTGATCATTGCTTCAGGTTGGGTTTTGCAGCAACTTTTTGAAACCCTACGGCTTGCTCAGTTTCTGCAAACAAACAAGTGGGCGCCAACAGATTTCACACAATACCGTTCAACACGGCAGATGAGGCTGGAGGCAATGTTTGCCGCGAAGAAAAGCCGATGATTAATAGCTCGCAAAGACCCGCTTTGCTTACAACCGATGTTTGTCTAAAACTTTCTCTTCTTACCGGTGCCAAACAAGAAAAAGTGCCACCACCACGAGTAACAACAACAACAACAACAACCAACAACCAACAACCAACAACCAACAACCAACAACCGACAACCCACAACCAACAACCAACAACCAACAACCAACAACCAACAACCAACAACCAACAACCAACAACCAACAACAACCAACAACAACAACAACAACAACAACAGCACCAGCAGCAGCAACAGCAACAACAACAACAACAGCAACAACAACAACAGAAACAAACAGCAGCAAACAACAACAAACACAAACAACACACAACAACACACAACAACAACAACAAAAACAACAAACAAAAAAAACAACAACAACAACAACAACAAACAACAAAAAACAACGCCAATCAACAATAGACAACAACAAACAACAATAAACAACAAACAACCCACAACAAACAAACAACAACAAACAACCAACGACAACAACCACCACAACAACAACAAGAATAAACAACAAACAACAAACAACAAACAACAAA